>LOJH01018512.1:0-21713 GCA_001685095.1 Ellobius talpinus
GGTGGAACATTTACTAATACAGCAACGCACTAACCCAACAACCTAGCAAAGGGCAATCTATTCCCCAAACTGAGACAGAACTATAAACTGCCACTTTATTTATAACAATATCTTCAAATTTTAAACTTTAAACTCAAAATGTTCTTATTAATCCATTTAATATCTAGCAACTAAAACCCCTCAAACTGCACATTCTTTCCTAAGGAAGAGAGCCTTCCCCATTCCACAATTAACCATGCTTAAACGGTTCAGGCATTACACAAGAAGAAAATGGGTCAATTTGTGACCAAAACCCACTAAAGCTGGTATTTCTCATTTGTAAAAAATGATATTCTCATCCACAAGGCAGTCTCTAAGGACAAAAGTTAAGGTACCCAGCACTTTCACCAATACTTAACAATTAATAATACTGCCAACAAAACTCAACTTGTTAATCATGTAAAATCTTTTCTGCACAGGAAAGCTGTTCAGCTCAATTCCTCAGATACAACGGAAATCAGCTTGTAATTTCAAGTTTTATTATTCAGAACCAGCCCTTTCTCCTGGAATAAGCAAGGCTGTGACAGGGCTTTAGGACAAAGAAGGCAGGTGTGAGCAGCTGGTTTAAAAAGGGCTGCAGAGGATGCTGAATTACACAGGGATCTACTGTGTGGCAGCAGAGGTGTGACTGGTGTGTTTTATTCAAGGGGCCCCATGCGCAGGTTCCAATTTGTCTTATTTCCCTGTTAAGGCTCTAGTCTTGCTTCTTAATCCCAGATCAGCTGAACTTTCCAAAAGCCACACACAAGCTCACCTTCTCTGGTTTCATCATCTACCCACACATTAGTTCAAAGGGGCACACACTGTGGTGGTATTTATGATATATGGAATGGTCAAGCAAGCTGAAGGGCAAGTCACAGCAGAAGAAGACACCTGCAAGTGACAAACAAGTAGAATCTAAACTATCAGAGACACTTATAACTAAATACGAAGAGGACCAGCAACCTAGTTCTTAAAAATGACAGAAATACTGAGATATTTGGGTCCCGCCCCCAAATTATGAGATGTCTATCATCCATAGTCACAAGAGAGAAATCCACATTTCAACCACAGTAAGATGCCATCATGAATCCATCAGGGTTAAAAATGTAAAGACCAATGACAGCAAAACACCAGCAAGGATGAAGCAAATGAACTTGCTGCTGGGAATACAGAACTGACTTTGTTGTTACTGGTGGTGATGGCAATAAGTGTGGTGTAGCTAGCTACAGGAGGACATCAGGTGTCCTGCTCAATCACTGTCTGCCTTGTTCTGTGAGAGAGGGTCTCTCACTGCACCTGAGCTAGACGAGGGACTAACAAGCCCCAGTAATCCCATCTTTACCTCACACATGTGCATGTGGCTTCATTCAGTTGTTTACATGGGTGCTGGGGATTTGAACTTAGGTACTTATGCTTGCACAGCAAATGCTCTAAACCAATGGGTCATCTTCCTAGCCCTAATTAAGAGAGAGGGAGAGAGGGGAAGAGGGAGGGAGGGGAGAAGAGAGGGAGGGATTGAGCTAGGCTCAATGGTAGTAGAGTACTTGCCTAGCATACTCAAAATCCTGACTTCAATCCCCAGCATCATAAAAAAAAGAGAGAGAACCAGTTTAAACACTGTTTACAATATCCATAAATTAGGAATTACATAAGTGCTCATCAGCAGGCAAGCGGATAAGCCATATATAATATGCCCCCACAACAATGTACTACTGATTGTAAGGAACAAATACAACATGATGAGCCTCAATAGACGTGCCATGGGAAACAGCACAGGAGACTGCACACAACCCATTGTATCTGCTTCCAGAAGAGGGAAGACCTCAGCGACAGGAAGCAGAGCAATGTCTGAGAATGCAGAATGGGGCTTATGCCGTGCGGGAAACTGCCGGAAGACAATGAAACAATGGCTCATCAAAGGTGCTACACACCTAGATGCAGTTCTCAGTTTGAGCCGTATTATTGACAAGGGGCTCTTAAACTGATGTACAGCCTGAGATGTTTCCTATCCTCAAATTCTAGGGCTCAAGTGCCCTTCCCACATTAGCCCCCCAAGTAGCTGAGACTAAAGGTGTCCACCACCATGCCCACCTCAACTTTCTTTTTCAAGCTTCATTAGTCTGACATGAATTGTTTTTCTCAGAGATCAAACAAAATAAGGGATGAACATACTTTTCCTGACTCTTCTTTTACAAAGCTGCTTAGAACAAGTGAGGAGGGCTAAAAGCATTGCCAGTTAAGAAGAAGTGTCAGCTTGTAGGAGTATGGCCCATGCTATGCTCCTGCCTCCACAGCACCTGGCATGGTGCTACACAGAGCTGGCAGATGTCAAATGCACACTGGATGCACAAGCTTCAGAAGTCACATGTACTTACTGGTGTGTGAGAGTTGACTTCCACAGTGGTCCCTGGAGAGGCAGTATGACTGACCTCAGCAGGATGTTATCATTTATCCAGAAATAATAGTATTCTTGTAACAACTTAGTATAGAACTAGTCTGGCTTTCTGAGAGTACGCTAAGTTATTCTCCTCTGAAAGGTCCCGAAAGGTAAACCGCAAAAACCAAGTTTTAGGAAAATGTCAGAAATCAAGCATTAATTTTACGCATTGGATACACATCATTATTTCACGTCTCACACTCCCTAATGCACCATTTCACTCAGGGCCTTTAATGCTTATGATCCTGTAAATGTCGGGTGCCTTGCCTCCAGCATCACAATTGCTCAGAACCATCTGTCACAGCACTACAAAGCTTGGTGTTCATGCCGGACATGCATTCATAACCTCTCAATTATAACAGCAAAATAAGACAGTTTATAAAAGGGGAGGGACTAGTGGTTTCCCACTAGGAGAGGGAGGGGCTGCACTGGGTCACACATGGGGTCTTCCAAAGGGGACAGAAGTACTCTAGCTCTAGCCTGTGGCATATTTACAGGAACACCACCTGATAAAACTTGGTGAGCTGATTGTACATGTTAAATGGGTGAAGCTTACTGTATCTACACAATACGTCCAATAAAACTGAGGGAAAATAAGGTTAAATAAGGAATATCCAGGTGAGTCTGGGTGGACTGACGAGTGTCAAAGTATATACACGCCGGAATGCCTGCAGGACCCTACTCAGACACTGGGGATTGATACTGGGGATTTGCCATTTGTGCCTCATTTTTAAAAAATCTTCTTAGAGGATCCAAAGTACATAAAAGTGAGAAATGTTCCCAACTCCCTCTAAGACACTCAGTGCCAAGAGCATCTTCTGTGTTCTTCAAAACAAATCCGATGGACACTTTGGCTCAAGAAAAAATGGACCACTCTCCTCTCATATATTGTTCTGAAACTGACCCCTTCCCAGCCAGCTTTCATTGTCAATAGTGTAGATTTATGGGTTGGGGAGATGGTTCTGTAGATAAAGCGCTTTGAACAAGCATGTGGACCTAAGTTCAAATCCCAGCACCCATGTAAAATCAGGACATGGTGGTACACACCTGTGATCCCAGGAAAGGGGGGGAAGGTAGAGACAGGCAGACAGGGGTGCAAGGAGGGGCTCTCTGGCCAGCCAGTCTAGCTGAAACCATGATCTCCAGGTTCAGGGTGAGAGGACCTGTCTCAAACACAGTGGAAATGATAGAAGCCTATGTTGATCTCAAGCCTCTACATGCGTACTCAAGTATACACCCATACCCACTAATACAGATTTACTAAGGTCTGAATATTATCAACTCTTCAAAAAAACTGTTTCATGTACATGGATGTTTTTCTCGCACGTATGCACATATACATGCATGTCTCATGCCCTGAGGCATCAGAGATCCCTGGAACTGGAGTTATGGATGGTTGTAAGCAGCTACATGGGTGCTGGGAATCAAACCCGGGTCCTCTTGAAGAACAGTCAGTGCTCATAATGGCTGAGGCACCACACCAGCCTCTACTGTATCAACTCTTATGATTTATGATTTGGATTATTCAAACTATCACCTTTAACTGGTTCTCTATCAATGAGCACTAAAAAGGTCTTCACAGTTTTTCAAAATTATTAGCAGTACTAGGTGATTAAGTTCATTAAAATTCATGTTTATAAAATCTGGGGATACAAATACATGGACATTTTGGTCTGTGACTTTAACCTGCCCTATAAAAATGACCTGCTGTTTAGCCACCCATTTCTCCAGGCTCGTTGCCATGGACAACACTACAGTTGTTTTTAATTTTAACTCTAAGACTCATGAGCAAGGTCAAGATTTGGGTCTATGACTATATTTGTATTTCTTTTTGAAATTCATTTTTGTTTGCATTTTCATGGACACTTGGTTTTGGCTGACTATTATCCCCTACCCTTTCCTGTCCCCCCATCTCCCAGGCAACCCCCAACCTTTCCTGGTCCCCATCTCCCTGACCTCCATGCCCACTTAACCATTTTGTTTTTCTAGCAGGTCTGTGATCTTCCTTTTACTGGTGCAAAATCCTTGTTATCTTCCTGTGCCAAAGGCCGATGAATGAGCTCCAGGATCCATCCTCTCACTATGCTTTTAGTAATAACGCCATCCCCTAACCAAGCAGCTTCTCTCCTGCAGCTCAAAGTTACACAGCAACCTTATTTAGGCCACTGGTGGGGAGGCAGAAGAAAGTTAAAGATACGTTATTTTCTAAGTCACTACACAGAACATCCAGGCTAAGGTGTCTGACTTGGATTCTTCCTCTTTCTCTGTTGCTGGGAAATTTCAACAACCACAGCAGTTCTTTAACCAGGCAGGGAAGGCACAAGTGGAAAACAGAAGAGCCAGGCTATCTGCAGGGAATGGCTCTTATGACACCCTTAGAAAAAAACCCAGAAATGTCATTGTTTTAGGCACTGATTCAGGGAGGATCTCCCAAGAATCCAGCTTACATTCTACCTAACTCAGGCACACTCAACTTTAGTCTATGACCTTAAGAGTGTGTAACATCGGGAGGCAGACCATCTGGTCTTCATATTAAAGGCCTCTTCACAGTATGTTAGTAAGGGACAGTCCTTGGAGTGTCCGTAAAATTCCTGGAGCAATTCAGGTACTCAAAACTGTTTAAAGTATTACTCTGTAGCTCTTCTATGATAAACTTCTGAGCATTATCTAGGAAATAAAAGGTTGGATGAGTTTCTTGTGAAGATTAAAAATAAAACAAAAACCTCCAACCTGCCAGATACAATATAAGCAAGGTTTGAGCTCAGAGTAACTGAGAGCAGGACACAAAGCTATAGGGACAGTCACTGTCCTTGACTGATAAGTCTACCTCTAATCCTGAAGAATTAAACACTGCTGTCCACATAGGCTCAAGTACAGAGCCTTCAGCAAAGGGTTTACTACAACAGCAAGCATCAGGAGACATCTTAAAAGTCAACAATGAGCTTACTTAACTGACTAAATAAACTATGACCTAGTAATATTTTATTAATCAGTAATTACAATGGTCATTTATCTAACATTAATGCCAGGCATTGGCACATTTAATATATATAATCTTTGCAATAAGCCTGGGAACTGGCATTAGTATTGCCTCCTTTGATATACGTGAAAACTGATTCAGAGGGAGAGGGAACAACCTGCCTAAGGTCACACCGTCAACAAGAGGCAAAGTTGAAGGATCCATCGCCGATGGCCTTAATGCACAGCTGCACTGACCCACAGAGACCCACAAACATGTACATACTCAAAAATAAGATAAATCTTTAAAGTGATGTTATGCTCAAAGTTTATCTAGCATTGTATCATTTGAACCCTTTAAAACACATTTACTAACCTTGCACAGAAATGAATTCTATAAGAAAGGCAATATTCCAAGTTGCTCATTTAAATTATATTGCTTATAATTCAGTTTCTAAAATGATTAACAATCATGCATGATAGAGATTTGTATGAATATAAGAATATATGTACATTTATGCTTACATGCATGTCTTTTATAAATATACTGTACATGTGTATATGTACATGCAAAAATCACATGGGAAATTTTTTTCAATAGAACTAAATCTGAAAAATAGCAAGCTTTGCAAATATGTCATACTTTTAGGGAACATTCTAGCTAACTTTTCTCTTTATTAACATTTTTATTTATCAGGTGTGTGCATTCTTATTGGGGAAAATTATCAAGAGTTTGTTTTATTTTATGCTTGGTCTATTAGCCTAAAACTCTCAAACAGTTCAGAATGAAGTCCTTTACTGAGGCCAATCCACTACCATATGGCCAGAAGCAATTAAATGTGACCAGGACTTTACACCTGCAGATTCACAAACCCTTTGCTGCCAGGAATCTTGGGTTACATGTGATTGGTGTTGCTATTATAAGATAATTATGTTATATTACATATCTAAAAATTGCCAGTTGAAACCAATAAAGCAGCTGAATTGAATTCAACTTATTTCATCCCAAACATCTTTGAGAGTCTTCCTTCTCTTTCAGGTTACAAACTCAGAAGGGAAAGCTTCTGCATTCACAGTATCCTTGTTTTCTCATTGCGTTTAGGACTGCCCGCCAGACATGCAATGCTGTAAACGTTACAGTGACCATTTTGCAGATTCTGAAGATGTGACCTTCACATTTACCTATCTACGACACCTCTCTGTAGTCCTGAGATTTACATAATGGAAAGGAAGTCAGTGAATAAACAGTGTACCAAGTTATAATAAACCTAATTTTGGCTCCTTATTACCATATATTCTTCCAGTTAACACGTAAGCTGTAAAGGCACTGTAAGAGAAAAGCCTGTATAACAGTCCAGTAAGATCAGAATGAGTAAATGCTTTAAAGTGAGTCTTACTTAATAATAGACTTTCCTTATTAGATTAATTTAAACCACTCTGAATCTGAGCACAGAAAATCTGGGTCACACAGAGTAATAAGAATCTAAGAGCAGGGGCTGGGAACATGGATTCAGTTGGTAAAGAGCTTTACTGCACAAGCTGAGGCCTTGGTTTTAGTTCCTCAGTGCCCATGAAAAATGTCAGGCAAGGTCTGCACATATAACCTCAGAGCTGGGGGAGGGAGGGAACAGATAGGTCCCTAAACTTTGCTGGCCATCCAGTACAGCTCAATCAGCCAGCAGCAGTTCAGTGAGAGATTCTGCCTCAAAAAGTAAGCCACCCAATGTGTTCCTCTGGCTTCCAGAGATACGTGCAAATGCACATGTGCGTGAACACACACACATCAACATAAAGAAATAAAACTTTAAAGTCATGTAACAATATGCCAATGCAAAAATCATGCATTCTGAGTAAATCTGCTATTACTGAGGATTTAAAATATGCTGCATTTCTAAAAATTAACTTTCATAATTTGAGTACATTTATATATTATCTTAACAGATAATAAAATATTTTATAAACTTATCAGTCATAAGTAGAGCCAAGTTGTCCTAAGAACATTACATTTAGGATTATAACAAATCCTATGGCAAGAGATGGACATATTGAAAAATGCAGGGTCTTCACAGCAAGACTGTAGTAACAAGCCTGTTAAAGAGCATGTCCACAGTTCCTGTGCAGAACATACTCAGATAAATTTTAAAAATTAAGTTTTTCTCAAAATCACATGATACAGATGCTTGGGAAAAATAGAAATGACCAAATTATTATAACAGAATGTTACAGTTTTAAGGAACAGTTACTAGCACATTAGTTGCCTATAGTAATAGACATGCTCAAAAGAAAAAGTAGAATAAAAGTAAAGAGAAATACAGAAAGAAAAAGCAAGTCATTGTCTTACACACATGGCAAACAAACCCACTCAAACAGTGCCCCGATGCATAGCTCCAAAGTAAAGCCACCTCAGGAAAGAATCGCAATCCCTGTTACCCATTCTCTGCCAATAAGTTTCCAACCACCGAGATTACACGGGCCTGCATACCAAGTTCATCGTGCAAACTGCTGCCGCCTACAGCAGATGCATGGTCATGTGAGGCTTCTAAGTGGACACTCCCTTTTCTCACCAGCAAGGAGGCACTAGCACTGAGCACTGCAGCCTGGGATGGGGGGCGGGACTGGACTTTGACCTGGGCTGTGGACTGCTGGCCTTGCTGACCATCTTGAAGGCTAGGAGAAAACACGGATTGGGGAGACATTACAGGGAAGAAAAGAGAAAACAACAGCTAGAATGAAATCAATAGAGAACACTGATTTCAAAAATGACACTTTTTCAAATAACCAAAGAAAAAGCCAAGAAGCATTGTACAATTACACAGTTTACACTTGTTCTGGTTGTTACCAATCTGATTCTTGGGGAGGAATGCAGTAAATATTTAACAATATTTAGTGCAGCAAAAGTTAACTGTCAATCGGCAACTTTCTTTCAGCTCAACCCAACTAGGTTCTAGAGTAAAGAGGGAGAGCAGCAGGAGGCCGCTCAACGACTGGCTCGGTAATGGGCTCCAGTGGGTAAAACTCACCGTCATAACTGCCATTTTCCTCTAATGTCCTAAGATCACAGATTCAGATACACAATAAAACCAAGTTCCTACACATGTGAAAACCGAAGACTATCAAATGCAACCAAAATACAAGGGTAAGCAAAAGAACATCACAAACTATTGCAGGAGAACCAGAGTGTGTGACCGGACCGAGTGATATACAATGGCCACATGGATCTTGGAAGGAGAATTATTATAAAGTACTATCTGTAAAAGCTTCCATATTTTGAAAAAGGCTAAGAGTTACAGATAAAACATATACAAAAATTAGACTTTTATAACCAGTTGCTAACATTTTTTCCAGTCCATATTGAATTCTCATTAACTAGGATCCATTATTTTAGAAAAATCTTAATAACTGGAAAACCTTAATTTCTCAAAGGATATTTTAGTGTTCAATAAATTTTTTAAAATTTCAAAAATTTGTATTTTGTTAATATAAATTTATTTTATTTATAAAACTAATTTTTTATGTTATTTACTCATTTACTTTTATGATTATTTAAGATAATATGAATTTTATTATTAACTTTTTTTTTGGTTTTTCGGGACAGGGTTTCCCTGTAGCTTAGAAGCCTATCCTTGATCTAGCTCTTGTAGACCAAGCTGGCCTCGAACTCACAGAGATCCACCTGCCTCTATTATTAACATTTTTAATAGATTTATTCTAATTTAAACTGTTGAAATTGCTGAAATGTTTTAACCATCACACATTATTCTCCGCACCATGTCCCAGCATGTTACACTCAGTGAATTTAAGTGGACTCTGAGAAACTCCAAAGGCTGCCACTAAAATAACTAGAACAAGAAGGATGTTACTCAACATGGCCTGTGTAGCCTATTATTTTAATAATATCATTTTCTACTAAATTCTCTCTGATCCTCTGAATCCACTGTAATTGTCCCTCTGTTTTTTAGTTAAAAACAAAACAATGAAAACAAAAAACTTAGATACTGTTGACTGACGGTGAAGTAAAAGGCTAAGCTGCGGCTATGGCGATCGAACACTACACTGTCTGCACATCAGTCCCCTGGGATATTTAATTAAATTTTAGATCTTCATCATGACAGTTATATTTCAAATACAATAACCACACACCACAGCTAGTAGCAACCAAAGTGATCAGCAGCAAATAATGACTGCTTGCCATATTGGACAGCATGTATTAAAGAATATTTATTCCATCACATAAGGCCTACAGATTAGCAGGTTTGATTCTGAACCACTGAGCAGTATGCATTCTAAGCAGGGTGCAGGAGTACATCTAACATAAGAAAAGTGAGCCTGCGCATTGTGACTGCGGCTCACACTAGCACTGCCTAGCCCATGCTGCAAAGCACTGGTTTAGTAGTTTCCTTAGGTGACTTTCCTAACAGCTGTTAGTCAAGAGAGGCCTGTGAGAAGCTGACCATGTAGCTGAGTGGCAGGGCCTTTGCCTACGCATGTCAAACCATGGGTCCACCTCCAGCACTGCAAATTTAGAGAAGAAAAGATGTTAATTAAACAGTTTTATCTTTTACACATGGCTGACATGTCCCTATTCATCAGAAGCGATCTAGACTTTTCCATGAACCTCATCAAAATGAACAGGTTTCACACAAGAAAACAGGAAGAAGTCCCAGGAAATTCAAATATTATGGACTTTCAAATTCAGATCAAGCTTATAACTTAATTTTTCTATCAGTTTTTTTCACTTAAAGTCATAAGCAAAGGTCCTATCACAGTTAGTCACATTCTAATGTGAATGGGCCTGAGACTATTCTAATCTTCAAGCTATAGATGCACAAAGTCTGCACAAATACATAAAATGTTTTCAATATTAAATGGTGCATGAACGTCAACTCCCAAACAAATGAAGGAAATTAGTCAAAATCTATTATTATAATCATTGCACTTTGAACATCAAAGTCAGTAATAAATGTTTATATCCCTTAATTCCTGCTTTCAAAACCCTCACAGGCGACAGAAAAGGCCAGTTCTTAGCATAAATGGTCAAGAATCAGATCCCCAAAGGGTGGACTAACTTTAGGTTAACAGGCATGAATATGGCATGAATTTATTTATTTATTAACAGTAGTAAGTACATTATCACACAGTAAAAGGAAATCTAAGTCTGTCATTCCAGGCTGGCAAGCAAGCATACTGATCAACACTCCCAATTTAAACAACAGACGACTGGCCTTGGCCATCCATTCCTCCACACGCTAAGGTGGTAGGTACCTGGCAATACTGCTTTACTGTTAGTTACCTTGGTAAGTATCTCTCCAACTAAAATGTAAATTCTAAGAGTATAACTCCATTATTCCAAAGACTATACAGGTTCCAGAAAAAGAATGTCCTGAATATACAAAACAAAACAAAACTGATGAATTCATCTGAACACAAAATGACCCCATGGATTTCTAACCATAGATTCTCAACCATGACTGTAACCTTATTTTATTATAGATCTTTTAATCTTATATTTTAAATGAAACTAAAGATACACTGATGCTTTACGTTTTTAACCAAAATAAGATGGTTTCCTCCCACCCCAGTCTACTCAGGACATGAAAACATGACATTAGGGTAATAAATATCAAATTCCTTGTATTATAAAAAAATTTAATATTTGTGTTTATTTTAGCTCTAATCACTTAAGAAGAATTAACAAGGGCCTAAAAACCCTACCTACCTACAAAGCTTACTTAATTTTAAAAATTTAAAATAATTCTTAAGGAGCTTATTCTAATAAGATTTTAAAAGCAGACAAACTCTCTTTGTGAGGAAGTTGATGCATTAATCCGAATTCTTCCACATCCGTATTTTATCACATGCCTTTTGGGGTGGTTAAACTACTCACTAAAGTTTACAACAAGCTTTCATAGTCTTTCTTTCTGAAGTTTTGCTTTCTTTGACCCTAGTTACCTACAGTCAACATCAATCTGAAAACATCAAATTGGAAAATTCAGAAAAAAGCCATACTTTTTAATACCTTTATATATTTTGTGATTGCTCTACTTTGTTAGTAGCTATTGTTGACTTCTTGCTGGGTTGAATTTATAGATTATACCATACCATAAGAATGAGTCAAAGTGGGGGGAAACATACTATACACATACAGGGCTCTGTATGAGTCGTGGCTTAAGATGCTGTATGAGCCTTTCAGAACATTTCTGTCCTGCCGACCATGGGTACGGGGAACGATTACAGAAGATTTTACTGGTATTTACATAGCAACTGTAGTGAAAGTACTGCCACATTGGATCTACTAATCTTTGACAAAATGTTTTCCCAACATTTATACAGCTATTCTATTCTCTATTTAGTTAAAGATAACATTATTAAGTAGATCACTGAAGAATAATGGCAATTTACTTTACCTGGGATTTTTTTAATTGCAAAAGGTAATTTACTAAGTTGGTATTTCTCCTAACTCTTCACAGCTAAATCTTATTTTATTTCACTTGTAATAAGGCCCATCTATTTAGATGCATGTAACATGTTGCTGGAAATACCCTGGAATCTCAACAAAGCCTGCATGCTGACCACGAGAAGGAGACTTCTAAAGGGTCCAACATAAGCCCTGGAGGAGTAATTTCCAGACCATTTTCTAAGACATGCTACATTTAAAATTCTACAAAGAAAGTGGAAGTACTGAGTGACTGGCCTGAGTTATGATAACTCTTGTGTTCCACCAGGCAGAGGAAAAAAATGACTCTGTATACAATGTTTGGCAAGTGAAACTTGGTTAGCATATTCATGGCAAAGAATGAAAGAATTTCTTAAGACTAAAATAGGTTAAAAATGTTTATAAAAGGAAAAAATAGAGAAAGCAGGAAGGCAAAGGACTTGTCTACAACCAGCAAGCATTATAAAAGGGGCAAAAGGAAGCTCGAACAAAACAGAGCAGAAGTTGCTGCTGGGCAGCCCCTGCACATGGGGGCTGTGCCCACGTTCACCAGCCGAGAGAGGAGTCCTGCAGCAAGGAGGGAGGGAGGAGGACACACAAGTGGAGAGCTCCAAACATTTCTACAACAAATGTATCTTTAGTTACATTTTCACTTTAATATTTTAAATATTGTCTATGTATAAATATATATTTCATAAAGTTGTGTATTATTTAAAGCATTAGAAAACAGAGATGAAATTCCTAGATATAATGTAAGACTAAACAAAAGAAACCAAGTTTTAAATCTTAGGGGAATATAAAATAAATTTTAAAAATAGAATTTTGCTATTCTGAAAAACAAGTTTGAAAAGGGAAAGGGGAAGGCTTTTGTCTTCTAACATACCAAGCACTAAAGAGAAGCTAATCTTCTTCCTTATAAGGTTGGGAAGCTCAAGTTAGAACGTGGCGGGAAAACCACTTCTGCAATGGTCTTCGGGCAGAGTGATGAAGCACACTGCACGATGTGTGCACTGCACGACATGCTTATTGCATGATGTGCACACTGCATAATATGCACATTGCTTAGGCAAGCACATGGATCATCATGTGATGCTCATGTTTGTTCTTATGAAATAAATCGCAAGTCTTTTGAAAAGATCTTCATATTTCTAAATCAAGACATGGACTCTCTAGATTCCTAAAAATCCAACAGGTTATCCCCAATATCATAAACGGATGCTCTCTTAGTTGAGAAATTGTAAAAATGAAAATGTTTTTTAATACACGATGGAGGTTGAGAAGTCAATACATCTCTACATGTAAACATATATATATCTGACCACGTGCATAAAAAATATTTTAGTTGTGTCCTTCAATAGGTTCAAACTTTACAATATAAATAAGATAAAATGTAATCTTTCAGTGACATGAAATAATCAAACTGACTTTATAAGGTCAGGTCAGATTTCTATTTCTCAATAAGGTCACCACTCTTCCTGTAATTGTCCATATTAAACACTGTCAAGATACTGCACTAATAATTAATTTAGAGTAGGTAAAAGAATAAATCTAACTTAACAGCTAGGCTTTCACTTCTATAACTGCTAACGTGCTCTTGCAATGTAAAAACTGGGCAAAATCAGTCTGCTGGCTTTGTTTAAACAGTACAACATAAGGCATGCATAGTGCAGTACGCTCATGGTCACATGCAGAAGAAACCTAAGAGCTGAAGATGTATAGCAGAGAAAGAAAGAAAAGCAGGGTTCTTCAAAAGCTTGCCTGGGTCGGAAAGAACAGGTTAGAAGGTTCACTGCATGCATGCCAAACTTGGTGGAATTGTAAAATACTGTACCTTAGGGGCGATCCGATGAGCAAAGTAGGAGGGGTAGGGTTACTCCCTGCATTGTGCCGGCGCCGTACTGCCTGGCGCCTAAATGTGCTGCGTTCACGGCGAAAGGCCACTGCCTCCTCGCTGGCCTGTGCTGCTGCATTAAGACAGACTTAGGTCAAACATGAGCCTAGGTCAGCTGAGCCTGTCTCTCTCTGGACTTCCCACCCTCTTGGGAGAAGGAACACTTGGGTCTTCTGTCACATTAGGGAATATATATATATACAAAGTATGTACCCTTTCTCCAAAGTTAGTTTTTTGGAAAATAGCATTTTGGATCTATTATCTGACCTCAACAATTTCTCTTCCTCCTTAACTTCCTATTTTAGGATCTCTGCCACTTTAAATGTTTTTCCGAAAGCCTCATTATTTTTGGCACTTCTCCCTCCATTTTCCCTTTAATTAAGTCAGCCTTTAAAAAGCTATGAGTGTCCCTAATGGGAACGAGCACTGGTTTCTTTTCTCCTGGGACTAGTAAAAGCAGTACAAGCACACAGATGCTCCCTACCTTTGGATGGGATCAACCATCATTAACTTAAAGCACCAGGGGTCAAAAGTGCACTTGCTACACAGACACTCAATTCAGCAGGGTACATTCCTGACTGGGAGCATTGACTTGGGCTGCTACCACTGCCCAACACTGAGGCAGTAGTCAACTGCCTATCACTCACCCAGGAGAAAAGCAAAATCCAAAGCATGATTTCTACCAAATGGCAACAACTTTGCATCGCCATGAAGGTGGAAAGCTTTGAACCACCCAACTTCACACTACTCACTGTAGATGACAAGGCGTAGAGTAGTGAGCTGCTGCATACCCCAGGACCTCAGGCTACAATTCTGAAACTGACTGACAGTTGGCAGAACTAGTTTGTCAAACATTCAAGGTAACAAACATATCTTAACCAGAAAGTGCTGTAGCAAAACTTTATAGACTGAACCTGCTTATCTAGGCCTGGCTGTCTAACACAGAGGCCACTAACCAGCAGTGGTCGTCTAGGCCTGGCTGTCTAACACAGTGGCCACTAACCAGCCAGGAGTGGTCGTCTAGGCCTGGCTGTCTAACACAGAGGCCACTAACCAGCAGTGGTGGTCTAGGCCTGGCTGTCTAACACAGTGGCCACTAACCAGCCAGGAATGGTGGTCTAGGCCTGGCTGTCTAACACAGAGGCCACTAACCAGCCAACAGTAGCTACTCACATTTCTATTAGTGGAAACTGTAACTTCAGCTAGTCCTCCTGACCCACACCTCAACACTCAGTAGTAACATGGAGCATGCTGATCACTGCTAGACAACTCGGACACAGAACCTGCCCCTCGCAACAGAAAGCAGATGAGGCTGCTGTTTCGCTGGCATAAACTGTAAGGCAGGTTTTGACCACTGACAACCACAACCTTGATGAACGGAAATGCACTCTGCACCGGCAGAGAAACACACACCGGCAGAGCAGTCACCCGAGGAGGAACACACCAGGTGAGAGAAGACAGGACAATGAGGTGAGTAGGTTACACCTGTCACAGCTCTGAGACACCTGCACAGAGAAGTCACATTACAGATACAATTACTAGCTGGTAACTCAATTCAAGAGCCACCTTGTGGACCACATTGCTGAAAATTTTATTCTATACTTGAAATAAACTATATCCCATTTTTTACAAACCATTACTTAACAAACTACTATAATCAATTTTACTGGTTGAATCAACTTCATTATGGAATCTTCATTCTCTATTCTTTTGCAAATAAACAGAAAATTAAACCCAGACCTAACTTGATGAGCTGACTCTTGGAAAGCAGCATATGATCACTAACTACAGAAGACAGGAAAAGGGAAATGGTTTTCTTTATTAATCTGTTTTCTGTTTCTACTGAAGACTCTTGGAGGTATTACTCTTACAGAAAAGCTAAGTCTCTAAGAAGGGCAAGAACAAAATTAAAAAACCATCAGAAAGAAAGAAAGAAAAGAAAGAAAAGAAAATTTGCCAGTGTCCATTTTTAGTTAAAAAAAAAAGAAAAAAGAAAACTCTGTTGGCAGGTTGGAGAAATGGTTCAGTGGTTAAGAACACTGGTTACTCTTTCAGAGGACCTAGGTTTGAGTCCCAGAACCCACATAGTGACTCATACCCATGTCTACAGTTCCAGTTCCAGGGATCTAATATCTTCTTCTGCACTCTGCAAACACCAGGTACACTCATAACACATATATGCAGATAAAACACTCATATACATAAGACAGTAACAACGAAAATCTCTTTGGCTTCTTCTTAAAGAAAAGCTTTAATTTCACACATTCATATTTTAATCTACAAAATAGTTATATAAATTACGTATTTCCTTAATAGTCTTTTAATTATGTATATATGCATTATGTTTGTGTTGGAATGTGCTCATGTGTGGAGACGCCCACAGAGACCAGAAGACAGTGTCAGCTCCCCTGGAGCTGGAGGTACATGGTGCTGAGAAACTAACTCCGGTCCTCTGTAAGAGTTATGTGTCTGAACCTTTCTAAGCCACCTCTCCAGCCCTTCCTTGAAACATATAAAGATACATCTGAGTTACACTTACTACATATATTATCCTCAGTAATGGGTTTCACAAATTCTTGTTGTTATAGGAATTTTCAGACTGTTCATGATGACAATTTCATTAACAGCTAGGATCACATATTCAAAAACTACAAGCTTTAATTTATGGTCATAGTATATAAAACTAAGTCAAGCCCTCTGAGGAATGTGTTTCTTATACAGAACACCTATAGTTGAGACTGAGTCCTAAATGGCAGTTGTATGGGAGCAGGAAGAAGGGGTGTCTTTAAAGCTTCAAGTAGACTCTTCTACACACAGCTACGTAGTTAACCACACCTAAGGAAAACTAAAGACAACTGTAGTCAACCACATGCACATACATGCATATGTGTGTGCCTGTGTGTGTGCGCGCGCGCGCGCGCACATGTAATTACGAGTTGAGTGCATCTGCCCAAGCATGCATGCCTGGAGGCAAGCTGTCCACAAAGTAAGAGTCCAGTGCTGAGTGCCTTCCTCCACCTTGCTCTGAGACAAGATCTCTTATTTAACCGGAGTTCACTGACTAGGCTTGACTAGCTGGCCAGTAATCCCCCAGACCCACTTGTCTCCACTTCCGGTACCAGTGTTACATATGCACACCATGGTACTCGGCTTTTACATGGGCACTGAGGACCTGAACATAGGTCCTTGTATTTGCACAGGAAGCCCTTTACCTAATAAGTCATCTTCCAGCCTTTATGAATCATTCAAGTTTACAAGAGAAAGAACATTTAAAAAAAAACTGAGGAGGCCTCTGAAGAATCAAATCCTAAGCCTTGGGAAGAAACTCTCTTCCTCCTCCTCCTCCTCCTTCTCCTTCTCCTCCTCTTCCTCCTCCTTTTCTTCTTTTTTTTTTAAAATTAGGACACCAGAGGGGAGAAAAAAAATGCTACAAAATCTTTTAAAGTTAGCTCTTTAGCCTTACATAAAACTCAGTATTTTCTAGCAAGTAAACAAGCTAACTGTTCAAACCTGTCTATCAAATGTAAACAGTGAAAAACTAAGCACTCTAAGCAGAACTAATTTGTATGTATATGTAGGTAAAGAAGAAAAACTCAGAAGTGGTCCAGTGATTCAAAAATTATGAATATATGAAGTACAAAAATTAAGGATATATTTTTAAGTTAAGTATGCTTTTATAACAAGTCTTGACTTTCTAATAATTTCCTTATTTGCATTAAAATGTCTTCAGAAGACACAATTTACGATAATCTCAGAAAATTCAGCTTTTATTCAGTTTTGTGTTCTCTCTGCCTCCCTCCCTCTCTGAGACACATCTCAGGCAGCCCAGGCTGACCTCAAATTCCCATTTCTTCTGTCTGATCTCAAGAGCACAGGGATCCCAAGTAAATGCTACAGTGCTGGGCTTTATTTCCTTTATATTGATGCAGTCTCTCGATCAGGGTTATGCTTGAATGCATAACATGGAAAACAGGCAAATACCTGGACATTTGGAGACCTATGGGCTAGTCTATTCCTGACCATTAAAAAGAAATGCAAAATCAAACCTTAGGGTTATTTTTAATTTACTTCAGAAAGTTATAGAAACTCTACACATCTGATATGGAACTGTTTGGTACAGCAATTTATGTTTATACAGATGCACTAAAACTTTATCAGCTGGCTTTATGGATGACAACAAAAAAAGCATTCAAGGCTATGTACACTAATAGAAGATTCTGGAGCAGTAGAACCAAAAGCTACCCCCTAAATCTTCAAAGCTGGAGAGTTCTGAGTATAAATAAGTAGTTTTCTATAAACTATTTCACTCATGCAGTTCGTGGATTATGAAATTATTCATAGGTCAGGAATTACTTCTAGAGCTAGAATAATGTAGTGCAGTTAATGAAGTGCTTACCTAGAACCATGAAACCTAGTAGCACATGACCCAGTCAAGAAGGGGGAGTAGAGGATAAGACGTTTAAGGATATTGTCAGGTACATAGCAAGCCTGAGGCCTAGATTAAGAGGGTTCCTGTACCTGTCCCCTTTCCCCCAGGAAAAAAAAGTTACTTCTAGCAGTCCTGCTGCAGCTGGTCTCTTGGCAAGACAATTGCTGCTTAAAAAGTCAAGTGAGATGAATAGAAACTACTCAAAATTTTTTTCTTCATTCTAGAAAAATAAAAGTAATCTATCTTAAGGAAACACTGAAAATAAAAACATGTTTGGTGCCCCAAACTGAAGCAACAAAATGTTATTAGAAAATGAAATTCTTGACAACTATAACTAAAGCACAAACCGGGATTTTACACCTTAAAGCTAAGACATCTGCAAACAGTCAATACACTAATAGTTTACAATCAAAGCTCATCCTTAGAAACAAAGGTACCATATAAAGAAATGAGCAATAAAATTATCTTGCAAAAATACTCTAAAAGTAATTCGAAAAAAGAAATTCTAAAATATTATGAATTCTAAACAGAAAGCAAACATTTTGGTGTAGGCAAGAAAACCCACTTTAAACAGCTTCCCTTCTTTCCTTTCTTTCCAGTGTCACCTAAGAACACTGCAAACCACGGTATTTCCAAAAAGACCCTGTTCTACTACAGAAAGGTTTATAAACATCATTCTCAGGGAGCTCAAAGAACAATTCAATTCTAAGAGCCAACTGAATGAGAAACAATCCCCATCTGTGCAAACACTTTAAACGGCCACTCTGTTGTTCTTTTTTTTTGGACAACTCAACAAACAGCAAACAATAAGATTGTCAGCAATGTTTTGAGTAACAGAATTTACATATCCTTACTGCTATTACTCATAATCTCAGCAGCCAAGCAAATATAACTGGATAGATGAAATGCTTCCAAGAAACTAAATGACGGAGCTGAAGAGATGGCTCAGCAGTTAAGTGTTTGCTGCTCTTCCGAGGACCAGAGTTCAGTTCTAATAACCCAGCTCCAGGGAATCTATAACCTCTGGTCACCAAAGGCAACTGCACTCACATGTACATAAGCACACATAAATACATACATACAATTTAAAAAAATAAAGTCAGGCATGGCAGCACAGGCCTTACTCTTAGCACTAAGGAGGCAGGGCAGGCAGTTATCTATGAGTTCAAAGCCAACCTAGTCTACACAGTGAGTTCCAAGAGAACCAAGGCTGCAAACTGAGATCCGTCAATAATTAATAATAATAATGATTTTTAAAACCCGAAAATAAATATTTTAAGGAAAAAATAATACTCTGGAATCTAGTCCACAAAGAACAATTGCTAATAGGAAGTACATTCACATATAGTTGTGCATACTGCTCAGCAGACAGCCTAATCAGCAATGAGTGAAGGTTAACCAGGAGAAGCAGGGTCAGCAAAGGAACTCCCGAAATGACTTCACAGTAGCAGTGCTTTGTTTACACAAATAATCTAAAATTAACAAAGCACTTTCACTCCAGCCCATTGGCATCTGGGAGTTAACTGGGACAGGCCTACATCATCACAACTCTGCTTTTAAAGTTGGGGAAACTGAGGCAGAATGGCTTGGCTAGCACATTCAATCAGTAATCAGGGGTGGGAGAAAGATGGACTCACTGGATTGCTCATTTAGAATTCCACTGCTCTTAGAGAGAGAATACTGCTTGTTCCTCTCTGGCAAATCTGGCACTGAATTATATTTGAGAACTGTGTATATATAAACACTGACTTCAGGGACAAGGGATGAAGCCCACAGAACAGTGGCTCAAACAATGTATCTAAAAAAATTTTCTCAGGGGCTGGAGAGATAGCTCAGCGGTTTAGATCCCAGGCCAAGAGCTAGCACCCACACAGTGGCTCATAACCATTTATAACTACATTTCCAGGAGACCTAGGGTCTTCTGACCTCTGAGGGTAACAAGTATACACTAGTTACTCAAGCATTTGTGTCAACAAATCATTCACACACATAAAATACATGACAGTAAGAAATTATTTTAAGATACTTTTCTCAGAGAGATACAGGTTAAGGAGTTCAGTAGGAACAGGAGAGACAGCTCAGTAGCTGAGAGCACTGGGTACTCTTGCAGAGAACCACGGTTCAATTCCCAGCACCCACAGGATGGTTCGATCTGTAACACCAGTTCCAAGGATCCTCTGTACCCACAATGTTCACATACACAATAAACCACTCAGTTATATAAAATAATAACATAAATAAATCACCAGACAGTGGTTCCACACACCTTTAATCCCAGTACTCAGGAGGCAGAGGCAGGGGGATCTCTGTGAGTTCGAGGCCAGCCTGGTCTACAAAGCAAGTTCTAGGACAGCCAGGGCTACACAGAGAAACCCTGTCTTTAAAAGAAAAGAAACCCAGAAATGCAGAATACTGCATAAATCGTAAAACACACACAAACTCGACTTCAGCTATTCTTTATAACCTGACAACCGATATAGAAAACATATTATAAGCATACTATTGTATCATCTAGGAGATAAATTTAGGAGCCCAAGAGAAGACCATCTTTTATCTGACATAGGACAAGTCAAAAACAAGACATTTTTCTATTATCTGTGTGTGTTTTTTATTCAAAGTATTAGTCATAAATTAGAGATATGCCTTATAAGAAAAATTAAGTACAAAGCAAGAGGTAAATGAAAAAACAAACTGAATTCAAAAAGTTTCACCTACACAACTGCAGACAATTATTAGTAAAATGTGACTTTGAGCAGAATACCTGATTAAGGGTAAGAGGTCCTAAAACAAACAGGGGAGCTTGCTGGTGACACAGCTCCACTGCAGAGTGCCTGTCTGGCACACACAGTGCCATGGACAGCAGCAAGCAAAGCATTGTGACAGGACTACATAACATACAGTAAGTTATGGTGTGTCACTGCCAAAAGGCAAAACCTACATTAATAGATTAGCTACTAAAAATGTTTCCTGTTAAGTGTGAAACTGGGGATATCATTTGTGTTTTCACTATTATATAGTTTTACACAAGTAGAACAACTCTAATTTGTTTCAATATGTAATTACTTCCTTGTATTTACCTCCGAACCAACAGAGCTGAACAGGACAGGACACATTTCTGTAGCACAGCAAACTAGTCTGCTTCCCAATAACAGTAGCATATTAAACATTTATCACATGCTGGGCACTTTCTAATCATCTTATGGATGAACTCCCTTCATCTTTCACTATCCACAGATGACAATGCGAGGCCTAATGAAGATAAATAGGTCTCTGAGGGTACCAACTATAGTGGAGCCCATACACTAACAGGCATGTGAACCTAGGCTACATCACCTCTATTCCAAGGCTTTATTTTAACACTGTCAAGTACATTTCCCAAACTCTATGCCTCCACCCTAACACCATTCACCCCAATAATAAAGTGTCTGGAGAAGGAATCAATACCTCCACATCTACCCAGATTTAAATTCACTTATGGTTTTATGTCCAGGACGGGGAGAGAGAGAGAGGAGAGAGAGAAGAGAGGAGAGAGAGGAGAGAGGAG
>LOJH01018513.1:0-11121 GCA_001685095.1 Ellobius talpinus
TCCTCCTGTTTTCATTTCCCATAGTACTGGAGGTACAGTCACATCTGGCCATGCCTAGATTTCTACTTAATTTATGACATTTGAGTTAATGTCCTCTTGTCACAGTAAGTAGTGTTACCCAAAGAGCTATGGTTCCATCACCTTAATTCCCCATCTGTATATTCTTTTTTCCCTTTATCTTTTATCTATAATTGAATTTTTTCTTGCTATACTGATTATATTGTTGAATGAAAATCAGATTACCCTCCAATTTGTCTTAATTTTAATGGATAAGTACAATATTATGACAATGTGCTATTTTCTAGAGGTAAGCATAAAGATATAAAGAAAACCAAAGGAATAATTCAGATTCACTAGAGCTTGGTGGTAGAATCCCACCTTTTCCTTTTCCTGTAGCATTGCTTGGGAAGACTGACAAGCACAGGTCAAGAGAAGGTGGCCTCTTTCCCCTCAACACCCACCGACATAAACAGTGACTTCCTCTGACAAATGGCAAAGGATGCACTAAGTGCAGCTGTACTGCGGGTTATCTGGGCACTCACTTCAGGTGACTTCTGAAGAATTTCCTTTCTCCTTAAGATTATTTCTGAAAGACAATGAGGATAAATATTACTCCAGTGGGCAAAGCATCAGGCAGAATGCCTCTTTGTTCACTTTTCTGCCTGATTATTTAAAATGAGATAATAATTTCCTGAGCTTATGAACAATAGCTCTTGATATTCCTGGAGGATAAAACAAGAAAGAAAATATTAGAAGACTGAGCATTAGTGATCTCAAAATATACGTATTTCAGAATTGTGTATACTTACATATTTGTGGTGTGTGCATGAATGTATGATGTATATGTGTGTGTGAACATGCATATATTAGTTGCCATAAAATATCATCCTCCACCTATCTTCACCTTATTTCGTAAGACAGGGTCTCTAACAGAACCTGGAGCTTATTGATTATGCTAGGGTATCAATGATCTCTAGTATACAATTGCTGGGGTTACAGATGTGTATCACTGTCATAGCTGTTCAAATATGTGGCAGATGTTTTACCTCGTGAAATATCTCCTCAGCCCCTAATTTGAATGCTAAACATTCATGTATAATTCAAAACAACTCATTTTACATAGTACTTTCCAAGAACCCTTGAAAAATATAGACCTTAGAAATGAATTAATCTCTTCCACCAACTTAACTGCTTTTTCATAAGTCTCATGAACAAAATATCTGCAAGGAGTGACAATAGAAGCGATGCATAAAGAAAACAGCTTGGTTTTCTCATTTGCTATGTTTGAATTGGTAAATACAGCTGCCAGAGCTGGGTGGGAAAGTATCACCAAACTGGTGTCAATGAAATACTAGGAGGGAGAGGGATATTGTCACTTAAGATTTAAGTTTGCTTTCTCCAATGCTTTTGCTATTGATACTGTTTGTAGAATCATCATAAACTTTACGTGTTCTACAGAATACTAGAAAGAACCAAGAATTCAGTTTCATTAGTGTTGGGGACTGCGGACCACCAGACCCCGAATTTCTTTTAAACAACTTGTCCTCTGCTCTGAGCAGCCTGAAGCTGCTCTGAGCACGAGACCCTGATGGCAGGGGAGTGGGTTCTGATGAGTCTGCAGCTGAAAGATCCCCAGAGCTGGGGCGTGGCCAGAGTGCTATATAAGCTGCCCCTAAGCACAATAAGGGGGGCATTCTTGGCATTATTTTCTCAAGGATGCCCCCTTGGTCCCGTCTGTCTGTCTGTCTGTCTCTGTCTGTGTGTCCTTGTGTTTTAAAATTTTCAGCCTGGTTCCCGTAGAGCGTAGCCAGTAGAGCGCAGAACAGAACTGGTATAGTTTTACACATAAGTGTCTTCATCACAACATCAAGGCTGATGAGGTTGAGTGTTCTTGTCATGGACCCATTTATTAGAGCAATTCATGTTATATTTTTGTGTGCTCTTATATCGTGTTATTCAGCTTTCTATTGCTATAAAGAGAATGGCTACATCAGCTAGCTTAACAGAAAGAAAGTTTCATTTTGAATCCCAGCTTTGGAGCACTCAGTCTGTCATTGGGCTCTGTGTCTTTTCATCATGAGTAAGGTACTTGTAACAGAGGAAAAGATTCCACTCATGGCAGCTCATCAACAGTGAAAGACAGGGAGAAATCAGTGTCCCAGGACCACCTTCATAGACACATCAATAATGACCACAAAACCTCCTACTTAACTCATGTTTTAGAAGTGTCAGCACCTCCCTGACAGTGGTAAGGGATGGAAACCAGGCCCTTAGCCTGTGGTCCTTTGGGTGACAGGTCCATTTCACATCACTTGAGAATTAGTTGCAGTGTCAGGTAGAAGATAATATGATGTTCAAAGACGTAAATCACCATGAAGTTTTAATGTACACATTTGCTTAGTACTTGTAGGAGGAATGTATCTGTCAGAACTCAGGAGCATGAAACGAAAAAGGCACACACCACCAAACCTACAGATTTACCATATGGAATATTTAAGGTTTGGGTCTACAGATTTGGCCTCTGTTTTATTAAAGATTAAGAAATTAAATATTTCGACTAAATCAATCCATTAAATAAAAAATGTGGCAATGTATTTTATATTAAATTTATAAGGAAAAACTGTAGATTACAATGTTAATGAAAGTGACTGATTCTAAATTTTGTATTTTGTAGAAAATGAATGGAAAATGATAGTTATTAATGACTGATTCTTTTCATTCAAATACTCCAACAATTACACCAAGAAGAGCATTAAGCTAAATTCCTGTGAAAGTTCATCTTTGCTAGGTTTCACCCTTTCAGCTCTGGAGTATTATTGATCAGCATGATCATCACAGCACATTGAGACGCCTGAATATTAGGACCATGAGATGCTTTAGCTGTGACCTCCTCCTATGGGTTTGAGAATTGTAGACTTGGTCCTGACTTTGGCACAGAGAGAGATGGTGTAATTTTGAGAGCTGAGGAATTACGAGAATGTTTTAAATTATTGATGGCATGGTCAGTGGCACACCCATGAATCCTATTACAATGGTACCCTCAGTTTTCATGAGAGTTCACCTGTTTACATATAATAAAAATAGCACCTGCCTTTGAACATGTGATAAGATATTGTATAATGATGAGAGAGGTCTTTGGCTTCTTGCCTACTGATGTGATTCCTCGCTCTTACATGCTTTCTTCACACCCCTCAAAACAATACAAGAGGACTTGAGGTGACACAGCTAAGGCAATCTCTCAGAGGGTACAGTAACATTCTGTGCAGGCATTCAGCCTCATAAAATGTGAGATAAATAAACTTATGTTCTTTAATAAACTGTCTATTTACTGACATTTCAGTACAGATTTTGGAAGTGGAGCAATTCAGACCACAAGAAAACACAGACACTCATGCTATCCTTATCATTTCTAAAGTATGTTGTGAGCATTTTCAATATTTGAATGGTACCTATTTGCATTTGTATTTTGTCCTGCAGTCCATAGAATTTGCCACCTTTACGGCTTTTCAGTTTTGGCTTTTGACTAGGATTCATCATGTTTATAAATTTATAGACATGTTCACATTTATCTAATCTAGTACCTTTCTGGATGATCACAATTTATACTCTTCTACTGACAAGTCAAGTAACTTATAAAATAGACTTCTTTATACACACCCAACTTTAAGTCTCATTAAGTTAAATGGTATTTAGGAAAATAACGTTAGGATTAAAGCTAATTTTGCAATATTTTAAATATGAACTACAAATAACAAGAACAAAATATACACTTGCATGAGCCTCCAAATCAAAGTCCCATATTGGTTATATTAAATTTGATTCCTTAATTTCTACCACAGAAAATAAAAGATGTATGTGCTCTACTCTAGATGAGAAAATTTATTTTTACTTTTGTGTGAGTTTAGTTTAAGGAAAACATACAAATGCAGCTGATCCTATGAGTTATAATGTCTGTAATGGAATACAGATAAAGCTTGATATATTTTCCAAGAAAATTTGTGTATGCATGTCTGCTTTTTTATCAAATACATATCACATACTACATTACTTATCACAGAAATGAAAACTATAATCAATATTATTTTCATATGCCTATTAGAACACAAAACTTTATTTATTTTTTAAGTAAAAGAATTTAATTTGGATTATGTTTTCAGAGTGTTAGAATCCCTGATGGTGGAATGAAAAACCAGCTAAAAACTCACATACTGATCAACAACCATGGGGCAGAGGAATAACACTGAACATCAAACAAGCTTTTTTCAAACCTCAAATCCTGTGGCATACCTGGTCCAACACGGAAATGCCTCCTAATACTTCCCAAACATTCCCATCAACTGGTGACCAACTTTTCAAATTACGAGCAAATGGAAGTAATTCTCATTTAAAGTGTCACATTCTACTCTGTGGACCCCCAGGCTCATGTCTATGTCATGATGCAAGATAAAATTAATCCCACCTCAAATATGTCTGAGAATAGTGAAGAGAACAATACAATTGAATGAAGGATGGAGCAACAGTCACAGTACTCTCAGTGCTTTATATTTGTTCTTTTTCTTCGTTTCTTCCATTCTCTTTCTCTTCCATTACCCTTATTAAATACTCTTACCATTCTTTCTTCCTCTTTCTTTTGTACGTTTCTTTGTTTCTTTGTTTGTTTCTTTCTTTCTCCCTTTATTCTTCTCTGTTTACTGCTTTCTCATGTACACATATATGTACTATTCACATACCCCTATGTGAGCATGTGGACACATGCTTGTGAGTCTGTCCACATATGTACACATGTGTGTGGAAAGGCCAGAAGTCAATAGCAGATGTCTTCCCTATTTATTTCCTTTTACTTTATTCAGGCTATCTCTCTCATTGAAGTTGGAATGAACAGATTATGTTAGAGCATCTTACCACTGGGTGCATGAGATCCATCTGTCTTAACTCTTGAGGTGGGGTAACAAATGCACACTGCTGTATCTAACTTTCTATGTAGATGTTTGGGATTTGAATTCAGGTCTTCATGCTTTCTCAGTCATTTATTTATGGATTAACTAGCTCTGGAGACCTCCTTCATCTCTATCTCTTGCTCTCTTTGTGTGTTATTTTTGAATAAAAAATAAAGAAAGAATGAAAAGGAGCCTGTTTCAAAACCTCCATTGCATACCTATCCTAAAATTTCCTTTGAGTCAGTTACCAGATATTTTGCTTCCACAACGAAGGAAAAAAAGTAGTTCTGGTTCTCTCTGTAACCCCCATCTATAAAAATGGTGATACAAACTTCTTTACATCTTAATAATTGCTGTGGTAAATTAACAAGCTGCTAATGTTTTGATTTATAATAGGCAGCCCCTTCGGTTTGCCTGGTGCTGAGAATGACTGAGCTGTCTCCCTAGTGCCTGGAAGTAAGTAACTGACTGTTTATCCATTCTCTTGATTAGAAGGCTGCCCTCCAGCCAGATAAAAGAATTTCCATAGTAAATGTGAGACTCCCATGTTATGTTTTACTTTCTAGATTTAGTACCAAACATTAAAAGGAATTGGAGATTGATTTTTGTTCAAGGACCAGTGCCAGATAAAACAAGGAATAAGCGAGCAGATGGGCTGGTAGATTCATATTCTTTAAAATGAGGCAAAGAATTGAGATTTGCTGGAAGTATAACTAGGTTACTCCGTGTGTGTGTTTGTGTATGTGTATGTGCTTGTGTGAGAGACAGACAGTCAGACAAACAGAAAAAGACAGAAAATATGGAATGATAGCTTTTATGTGATGGCATGCATGTGTGTGTGTCTGTGTGTGATGCAGTGAGTAGTATATATTTATTGTGAGGAATGGTGTGATGGTTTGTGCATGATATGTGAGGTAATTCATGTATGTATGCGTGTGTGTTGTATGTGAGATTAAGGGTGTTATAAATATTCAACATATGTGATTATTGTATTTATTATACATGAGACTGTGTGTTCTGAGTATATAAAATGGCTTGTGGTATGTTTATTATGTTTGTGAGGGTGTTTGTGCTACTGGATAATAGTGTGTGTACATGCACACATTCCTATGCAAACTTTTCACATTCAGGAAGACTGTTTACTTAATTTTCTCTGATATTCTGCTGGTAGATGCTATTGTCAGGGATCATGATTAAATGCAACTTACTCATTTCTTAAGATATACAAACAAAATCATCAGTTTTATTTCTTTTCTTCTTACACCCAGTTCTATTACAAAAAACAAATAAACACACAAACAATTGTATGTAAGTATAATCTTAAGGAGATATCCATATATAGATACATATCTATGTAAAGTATATCACTTATAGGCATCTATACATTACTTTCTATTTTCCTCTACCCCCTTCCCATCTTATGGAGAGTATTTATATATTGCTTTATTGACATCACATCATGAGTCAGTCTCTTCTAACTCATCTCCTTTCTCCTTGTGGATGAGCTTTTACTACTTGAAGCAAAACTGCTATGCTTTCTGAACTTCTGATGAATTGGCCAATAATGGGGGCAATTGATGTGGCCATCTTCTGCCTCTCTCTGAGCAATATATATGCTAAGTCAAAAGTATCTAGTCTTCAGATTCCTGAATCCAAAGGCATACCCAGTTGCTGCTACAAATTAAAATGCTTGTCTAGTGTGGGAAAATGGTTGGTATTCTGTCAATTATATTTTAAATAAATGCTGATTGGCCAGTAGCCAGGCAGGAAGTATAGGAGGGACAACAAGACAGAAAGTAGAGGCAGGTCAATAAGAACAGGAGAATTCTGGGAAGAAGGAAAGCTTGGTTGGCAGTCCTGACCCAGTCACAAAAGAAGCAAGTTGTGACTGCCTCACCAAATAAGGTACTGAGCCACATGGCTAGCATAGACAAGAATANTTTAAATAAATGCTGATTGGCCAGTAGCCAGGCAGGAAGTATAGGAGGGACAACAAGACAGAAAGTAGAGGCAGGTCAATAAGAACAGGAGAATTCTGGGAAGAAGGAAAGCTTGGTTGGCAGTCCTGACCCAGTCACAAAAGAAGCAAGTTGTGACTGCCTCACCAAATAAGGTACTGAGCCACATGGCTAGCATAGACAAGAATAAAGGGCTAATAAAAGTTATAAGAGTTAACAAAAAGCCTGAGCTAATGGACCAATCAGTTTATAACTAATGTAGACCTCTGTGTGATTTCTTTGGAACTTAATGACTGTGGAAACCAGGCAGGACAGAAAACCCCAATAACACTTGTCCAAGTGTTTAAAATCAATAAATCAATAAATAATACCATATCAGTTGCTGAGTCTATGAATCATATACAAAGAAGGAAAGGAATGGACTGTGAAATACCAAAGAATGGGAGATAGTATCAATGAGAAATGATATTTGGGTTCCATTTCATCTGTTTTCTTAGCCAGTAGACTACTTTTTATGTGTGGCATTTAGAACTATGACAATAAAATGCTTGAACTGTATGCTTTATCTTATATTCAAAATGAAAACTAGAAGAAAAGGGAATCTTCACTTTAGTGATGTACATTTGATGCTTTTGTTTTTAACTCAAACTTGTAGAAACTCATTTTTTTGGGAGCAAGGAAATTTGATTTCTATAATTCTTACATTTAAAGGGATCCATATCTAAATCTCTAAAAATACATTTTGATCATGTTTTGGAATTCAGACACAAATGACTTCATGAGTTATTAAAAATATTGAAAACATGTTGTCACTTGATACTTGTCTATATATCTACACATGAGGAAAATCATTAAAATGGGCATCTGTAATTTCCACAGAGGTATTAAATGATATCGATATTTCTTTATTCATGCATTTGATCATCTCATGGGAGAGAGCAACCACTGCTGCTAAACAGGAAATTCTTTTTTCCTAAAAACACTAAACTTTCAATCAGTTTTTCTCATGAATCAGTTACAGAATCAGACTCTTTACTGGCTCATTCCTCAGTATTTGTGGTAAGTTTCTTCTGAATTTTCTTTATTGTCTGAATTCCCTATGCCTATTCAATAAAGTATTTGCAGTCTTATTGGGTAGCATCCCATACAAAATTCTTACTAAGGATCTAAAAAGAGTTTCTGTAGATCCAGAAATACTCCACACTCAGGAAGACATATTTTCTCTCAGAAAAAAAAATGCCTGTATTTCAATGTATAATTCTTATTAGAATTCTTTTTCTTTAACATATTGAAATGTAATTCAATTTCTTGTGTAAGTACTTTTCTTTTTTGTTTCTCTTATAGAATGTTGTAGGGTTTAACATGCTTGGATGTGTAGAATGTTATGGGGAGGTGTGATATGTGTTTTTTCCATTATACTCTATGTGAGTGATTCTATCCTTTTGATTTTCTTTCGTGAAAGTGTGATATACAGTTTTCTGGGAATGTGTGTCATGCTCATGGTTCAACAACAATAGGGCATTCTTCCAACTCATAAAAATAAATCAGTTGAAACCAGTTAAGATCTGCTGATGAAGTCAAACATATTTACTGTAGACAAATTAGAAAAGGATATTATTCAAAAGATTAAAATAGTATCTCCTTAATCTCCTCATAGCTTTCCTTACCATAACATAGTACCTTATAATGAATGGGTTGGGTTGGCCTGCTTTGATTTTTCAAGTTATCTGTCACATATAATATAAGAATTACCTTGTACTTGATTTCTATACCTAAAATGAATGTTTAGCAGGTATAAAATTTAACTCGACACGGCATATGACAGAAGTAGTGGGAGATGGAAGAAAGTAGAATGGATGGAAATATACTTCTGGAAAACTTTCTTCTTGTCTCACTAAACCAAAAAATGGTTATTCGTTTGAAAATCAAATTGTGAACCAAACATTAAAATAAAGTAGAAGAGGAGAAGTAAGGTGGCTGTAGGATTAGAAAGCTGCCTTCCCTGAGTTCAAACTATGACTCAGACTTCATAAAATGAAGAGATTTTAGTCTGGCCTGCCTGCATGTTGAACTGAATAATCAATGACAGACTTCCAATCATCAACTGAATATGTTAACATAGTCAACCTTGGAAAACCATTTTGAGATTTTATTCCGAAAAAGAAATGGGTGGGTGATAAAATCTGATATGGCTCTGATGATGAAGATTTTAAATTGATATAATGATACCATGTCTAGGAGAGGACCGAGCAAGGAAATGAAAGGATGTTCACAGATTGGGATCTAAACACTGTCACCTGCTTCTACACAAAAGTGCAGAAGCAGGTTCCTAGGTGCTTATTCGATGCATAAATTAAGGAAGTAACTAGTAAGCAGCTAAAGAAAGTTTGCTTTCTTGTAGCATATGTGTGTGGATACTGGGATAATTTTGTAGTGCTGAATGCTAAGTTCAATAATGATAATATAATTATTGATTTAATGAAATGGCAAGTTCAGTTTAGATATTCAGTTGTTTAGGTGAGTATCTGTTAAACATTCTGTAATCCTTTTTCCCATTTTTATAGCCAAGTCTAAATGAATTCGAGGTTTTTCTTTCAGATATGAGACAATTATCTTAGTGTAAATTATTGTCTATGTGATTCCTAAGGAAAGAAGTTTGAAATAATTCTGTAGTGGGTAGTATTGTTCAAAAGAAGTTGACAGAATGCATAATTTAACTAAAATTCCACAATCAGTATCTAAGGGTGATTGCTGTTATTGCTTTGTTACTAATTCTATAAAGAAAAAATGCTAATGTTTGCTCCTTGACATGTATTGTTATGTATTGCTATCTTACAAACATAAAGCTTCAGTTATTAAGATTGTAAAACCTACAGAATAAGAACATGTCATGTAAAAAAATAAACATAGTTCTGCAGTACTCACATAACAAACATTAAGTATAAAAGCTTCTTTAAAATGTGCTCTTTGGTATTCTTACCAAAGTCCCTGGACTCTTCATCATGAAAATTTCATCATGACTTCTTTTAAACAATCAAGACAATAAAGCAGCTGATGGAGATGCTAGTAATGTAATTTGGGTAAGCAAAACAGAATCACCAGTGTAGTCTCAATGTCTTTTCTTTGACCATCCATAGTTCTCTCACACCCACCTGCTAGTCTGAACCATTGGTTTTCCAAAGGAAAGCCAGATTTGGTAAGCTGGTGACCCATTTACTTTTATATGTGGCTATATAATTCCCCATAGGACTGTTATGTTTAACTGTTATTGCAGATTGCATTTTACAGTTGCCCCAGGCTGTGTTAAAGATGGTGTTCTGTTCTTTCACTTGGACGTGTTCTCTGAGATGTTATTTTACTGACTCACAAGTGCCTCACAAGCTGGGAGTTTTACTATCCACATCACCAGTACACTACATTTCTTATCAGACTTCATCAGGTTCAAGTTCTAGCCTGAGAAACTGGCAAAAGAAATACCTATTAAACAGCTATATTTTTGTAACCTTGAGGTCTATTTTATCATATGAATACCTTCCTTCCTTAATATTTGACACATCACTAAAGATTTATAAAGAACAGTTTGAATAATGTTAAAATGTAAAGAAAATAATGCTTTATTTTATGAAAAATAGACCAGAAAGAAAGAAAACTGAGGAATTTAAATAAGTTTATATATTTTATTAAAAACTCATCACAGAACGCATCATTAATACCTACAAACTTGGATTTCCAAAACTTTTGATAACTTGATAGGGGATTTAAACATACTTTTGACTTTGGTTAATAAGTAACAAAATTGAGAGATTAAGTAGGATCAAAATCACTATTTTTGCTTTAAAATTAATATAAAATGCAAAGGAAAAACAGTTGTCATGAAATTAAAAATTTGTAATTTGTCAAGTTCAATAAAAAGTACAATTTTGTTCTAGTCAACATCAAAAATCATAATATGAAGATTCAGAAATTGGCACAGTTCTATATATTTATTGTTCCCTTGTCATAGAAGAGCAATGGTATGTGTATTTACAGAGCTTTGGAAAAAATGGGCAAAATTTTACTGCAAACTTCTTCCTTTCAGTTGTTTTGATTATTCTGTGGATTTTTTCTTTTTTATTGATTTTATTGAGTTATGCATTATTTTTTGCTTCCCTCCTTTTCTCTCCCCCCCTTCAACACATGCTCCCAATTTACTCAGGAGATCTTGTCTTTTTCTACTTCCCATGTAG
>LOJH01018514.1:6499-21712 GCA_001685095.1 Ellobius talpinus
AGTCACACAAGTGCTCCCTAGTCACACAAGTGCTCCAAAGTCACACAAGTGCTCCAAAGTCACACAAATGCTCTCTAGTCACACAAGTGCTCCCTAGTCACAAAAGTGCTCCCTAGTCACAAAAGTGCTCCCTAGTCACAAAAGTGCTCCATAGTCACACAAATGCTCCCTAGCTGTGGCATGGAGTTCATTTCCTTCTCTGCAGATAATGACTTGCTAATAATTCATCTTGGGTTCTTTTTCATTATGCTGAAATTTTAGCTGCTAATGAAACTCTTGGATCCAGAAGTCAGCCAACTTCCTCAGAGTCTGCCTTACTTCTGTGCCATGAAATGTTTACCTTGTTTTCTAGTCATCTGGCTTTCTCCTTTTAAACTTCCCCTGTGGTGGCTTCAGGCCTTTGTGTCAAGAACAAGGAAGGCATGAGCTCCTGAGGCACTTTAGCTGAAATTCCATGCCAATATCAGGGCTTAATTCCAACCTTACTGACTTTCCTTGTTTCAAACTTTCACCTAAACTCAGGACATATTTCCTTAAATGAGACAAAGACTAGTAAAGTACCTTGTAAAAATCCATAGCATAGACATACATGATCAACAAATTGCTAAATGTTCAATATATGAGTTATATTTTTCAAAACCAAGGTCTTCCAGTTACATATTTCAAGAGTTCCTGAGTATTTATCTAGTAAATTCTTCCTCTTCATGGTGTGGAAACACATCGAACAGTGCTGTACTTGGAGGTAGCTATGCAGCTATGGAGGGATGGGGGTCCTAGAGCCATGAAGGCCATGGGAGTGAGTGCATGGCCACAGTAAATGCCAATCTGCCCATCCATGACACAACAGGACCTGAGGAAGGCTTGGCAAAGAACTGACGTCCAAGCTTGAGGAGTGTGTATCATATTCAGGGATAAAGAAAGGGACGCATGTGCAGGAGATGGAGAGTGGTGGAAACACACACATAACACTTTGAACTGGGCTAATATTCAAGCCACGTGCATCTCCACTGAAAAAGATAAAAAAAAAAAAGCAAGGCCCTGGTTCTTCACACTACGATCCCTGAAAACAACTTGGGTGCTAAATCTCCCCACCTTAACAACATGGCTCGTGCCTGCCCCTCTGCTGATACAAGGCCTCTTGTACGTTGTGAATGCTATCTCTTGCTCTGAAGCTGTCTGCTCAGCCATTTCTGCACACTGTAACTTTGGCCACATAACTTAATATCCATAATCTGTCTCTGTTTTCTTTTAAAAAAATTTAAAAAAAATGGGACTCAAAGTAGCTGTAAAATGATTTTGATAACTAACCAACTATACCAGTACACAGATAGGAGCTCTCCCTCTGTGAGGCCGGAAGTTACCAATTTCTCCATTGCTCCCTATGTTTGTGTGCATATTCGTTTTATTTTTACGGCTGTTGTTTTGAGACAGTGTCTCATACAGCCTAGGCTGGCCTTCAACTCTTTATGAAACTGAGGCTAGCCTTGAACTCCTGATCCTTCCGCTTCCACCTCCTAAGCACTGGGATGACAGGTGGGCACCACCATACCTGGCTTTCTTCTACAGGCTTCCCTCCCACGCTCCCATTTCTTGGCCTCATGTCTTAGTCTGCCCTAAAGTTTTAAATAGTTAAACACCCACTTTGTGCTTTGTCTATTTCTGGTCTTCTTATCTACTCTAGCCGCCCCCCACCCCTGCCACCCACCTCTTCTGCTCTTTGCTATAAACTGCATGGTGCCTCCACAGGCAAAAGCATGTTTGTATGTCTGAATGCCTCTGCCATGCTAACAATCCCTCCACCTCTGATTTAATATATATTTAAATGAATTGCTTTATTTATTTAGCGAGAACAATGGACACACTCATAAGCACGCAGACAAGATTCTCATGCATGTCTAGATTTCTCGGCTGACACCTCTTTTTGGCCTGAGACAGTAGGTCACACTGGCTAATGGTGTGCAGATAAGTCGTCTGTGCCAGATAAGAAGCTCCGTTTCAATTCTGTTGTCGTAACGTAGTCATTACATTTATTTTAAACTGATAACTCCAGGGTGAGAAGATGAGAAACCAAAGATTAGATCAAAACTCACTAAAATGTTTTTAGGATTCTTTTTATCTTAAGCATGAACATCTACTATCCAACATAAGAGTGCAATTATGACAGACAGACAGACAGAGCTCAATCACCAACATCTTGTGGTTTTCAACATGCTTTTATACGTGAATGTCAATCTAATTCTCAGAACAAGTTCCAGGGGATTAACTCCCAGAAGCGTTTAAGCCGAGGCAGAGGCCACAACAAAATAACATAGGCTCAGTCTTAGCAGCCCACAGGACCAGCACCCAAGCCACAGGTCCAGGGTACGTGCGCACACACCAGGGGAGCATCAGCATGGAGGGAAGGCAAGTGTGCTGTTATCTCTCTGCTCTTGCCATCCTACTGCGTGTCCCTGGAAACACAGAAGTGAAAGGATCACCATAGCCCTGCCCTGTTACTGTACAAGTGGACAAGGCCAACAGGATGGTGCGAGTTACCCCAGAAAGGTTGAGTGTTTGGGGAGCCAGGCATGTACTGGATATTACACACAAACACACACACACACACACACACACACACATCCATATATGCCTCAGCATTTTAACAGGAATGAGTCCCTCCACTTGCAGTGTGAGAGTCCTCCCATGGGACAAAGAGCATCTTGCTTAACTTTCATACCCACATTCTGAATTCTTTTCTATGCAGAGAAGAAAACTCCTAGTCCTTCACGTTCTCCCCATCCGAAGACAAGTTTAAGTGCTGCCTACCTTGAACCTCCTCTGATTTTGCTAAATATATATTAGTATCAAACTACTCTATAAATGTGTCTTTCTATATCCACAGATTAGCACAGCTCTCGGAGCTCAGAAGAGAAGTTTCTTCGTGTCGTGGGTGTGTTGATGGAGAAACTCACGACTGGCTGACATGCAGCGAGCAAGTGACTGTGAAATGCACAGCCACGAACAGGACACCTGGACCATAACCACCCCACCTGAGGCGCGTGGACCGTAGCAGAAGAGGGAGCAGAAAGACTGTACGAGCCAGAGGCCAGGGAGGGCCGGCGTGTAACGGTGCCTCTGGGCATGACAGGACGCTGCCCTCATGACTCACAGCTGCTGTGGCTACCTGTACAAGATCAAGCCTGTTGGCCTTCCAGCATGGAGCGGGAAGAGGTTCACTAGCCTCCACCCCTAGCTGATAGCTGATGGGACTCTGGGGAGGGAAAGTCAGTTTTCTTTAAGGGTAGTGTCCCTGGTCAGCTGACCATATTCCAGAGGATGGCCCCACCCCCACGTCTATATGAGCAGCACAGACTAGACTTTAGTGGCTGTTTTTTTAAAAGGAGGGGGGATATGAAACTGGGAAGGATGGAGTAGATCAAAGTATGTTATATGCATGTATAAATTGCTCAATGAATTAATCAAGTATTACTTCTTTTTTTTTCTAAGACAGAGAGGGTTTCCCCGTGTAACCCTGGCTGTTCTGGAATTCACTCTGTAGTCAGGGCTGGCAGAGATCCACCTGCCTCTGGCTCCCAAGGGCTGGAATTTAAAGCGTGAGCCACCACTGCCCAGAAATATTATGCTTTTCTTTCTTTTTTTTTTTTAAAAAAAAAAAGAACTGCTCACCCGTGTTCTTGTTCTTATAGCCCAGTCACCCCAGTGTATTCCAGAGCCAGACTGTACTGCTCGGGGATGATGGCATTAGGCAGAATGGCAGCATCCCACACCCATCTTGGACATCACACATCCTGTCAAGGCCTCACGGCCTCTCTGTTCAGACTCCACGAGATGCTTCCTCAAGGTTCCTGTTCAGGGGTCTGCCTACCCCTGACTTCCTGCAACTCAGAGAAAACTCCCAGGGGTTTACATTCAGAGTCACAGCTAATAGCACTGTCTTTACCACACAACAGCAGAAACCACGAACCTTCTCAGAACTGGGACACTCACAGTTCCTGGCACAAGGTGAATGAGATAATGAACAACTTGGGTGGAGCTATTCTGATTTTTGTGCTCAGTGTTTCTATTTATTGCTGCAATCTGTTCATATTTGATCGGGGCTGCAAGTTGTTAAGTTGCGGACACTATTTACAGCCATGCTCCAGTGATAACACTTCTCAGAAGAGCAAACACATATGGGGATCGTTTGCATAGCAAGCCCACTGTATGTAAAACAGGACACAGGTGAGTCTTCTATGCTGCCAATTTGTAATGCACTAAAGTGTAGCAGCCTGTCACGGGAAGCTAAGACAACAGTCGGGAAAGCACTTTGCGGGTGGCAGGCCTAATGAGTGTTATGATGCTGCGCCCAAGAGCTCCAATGCCACCCCTTCAGTCTCATTCTGCTGTGTCCTAGCCTGCTTGCACTGTGCCACTGACAGGGTTAGGTGCCCTTCAGTAGCACAGCAGCCTTAAATAGACCTAGAAATCATTTTAGAAATGATTCGGAGGACTTCACACTCTCACATGGGAGTAGGGGCAGCCCTGTCTGTGACTCAACACCTACTACATGGGGGCAGTAGGCTGTTAACAGTCTGTAAGTTACAGCAATTTCTAGCTCATCATCTCCAGTTTATTCATTCTCATCCGGGGCAGACAGGGCAGCTCCATCACCACTGTGGGTACAGGCCACATACCTATATGTGTGTGTGTATATAGATTATATGTATGCATGTGTCTGCACTAATGCTCAGCACATGCCTTGTTAAGGGTAGCAAGCTGGGGAGATATTCAACTAGAATGGACATTTGTTCATTCAAAAATGGCAGAGCATGTCAAGCCAGCAGGCAGGCTGTTTCTGACCATCATGGCCATGACACTGAGGGCTCAACATATGCTAGGCCCTGGTGCGATATTTGGGCTTATAGTACCTCATTTTATATCGCAATGACCTTGCCTGTATTATCATCTGTCTACAGGGGAGGACGCCTGAAGCTCAAAGAGGTCACTGGGGTGGACACAAAAGGGTGAAAGGGATCTCGACAAGGGGACAAGTTGGAACCTGGGCCAGAGGAGATGAGACCAAGGTGACCAAGAGGAACATCTAAGGTCAGGTAAAAGACAGAAGATGGGCAATGGCCACATTCAAGAAGAGGGTCCCAAGCAGGGGTCAGGCAGGGAGTGGGGACAGTGGGAGAAGCAGATCTCCAATGGTCCTGAGGCTCAGGATTAAGGAAGAGAAACTTACACGGGCTCCAGGTCCTGGGCACGTTCTGTATATGGGGGTTGTACCTCAGCACTGTCTCTTTATAGACACTTAAGACCAAAATAAGTAAGTTTGTCTTGCTTCTGTAGATACCAGGGTGTGCAGGGAATACTCTCCTAGAATAAGACAAAGGAAATTGCACCTTATACTTGCTGACCAGAAGTGATGCCTGTAAGATGGGCATCCCAAACTCCCACACATGGGCTCAAATAATCAATATCACAGAAACAGGTGTATGTCGGGGGAACAGCTGACAGCAGATGAGGGGTATGGAAGAAGGAGGGGTTCTGGCATCTCATTTCTGCTCATGACTCAGTGGTGCCAACTCACAACCTTAGGTAGGTCTGGGCTCTGTCCCCTGCTGAATGGGGTACTGTGGGTAGTTCCTCCTCCTGTCTCTCAGTAAGACTGCTAGAGATAAAGGACCACAAACTGGGTGGCTGAAATGCAGAGCAACTAACTGTCTTATAGTGCTGGAGGTCCAAGTGCTACAGGGCTGGGTCCCCCGTTGGCCTCTCAATTTGGTTTATGAATGGCCGCCTTCATGAGCAGGTATCATTCTCCCTGTATGTGTGCCTCCCTCCAGAGCCACCTCCACCCCCAAAACAAGGATACTTACACAGATCAGGTTACCCAAAGACCTCACGCTGACTGTGCCACCCTTCAGGGGTTAGGAAACAGCTCCAACCTGAAACTAGGTTCCCACAACAGTGTTTGCTATCAGCCAACTCCCCTTCTCACTCTTCCTCTACATCCCGTGCTGGGGGCCTCCCAAGCCCGGCAAGGGCACCTGCCTTCAGGTCAGCGATTCTCATGCCTTTGTCAGACTCCCACTCCTCATGCCAGGGAAGAAGTGTGAAGCCACCTGTGTGTTAAGACAAGTCCGTGGACATCGCTGTACATCACCCCTGTCTTCTATATATTTACGTTAGCTACAGCTAGGTAAAGGCATTCCCAGGCGCTCATGTTAGATAAACATGAAGTTTAGAATCAGTCCAATAATTTGTGCACAAGAACCAGCTTGGATTTTGATGGAGAAGGCACTGAATCTGATATCTGTGTGGGCTGTATTGCCCCCAGGACAACAGGAAGTCTTCTAAACCATGAACATGGTATTCCTCTCCACTGAGTTAGTCTTCAGGATTTTTGGATGATATTTTGCAATGACTGGTATACAAGTCAATACCTGTTTGGATTAAATTTATTACTGATAATTTTATGACTTGAGTATTAAGAAAATCATTGTCTCTTTAACTTCATTTTCTGACTGATTTTTGAATATAGATCTCACACCCTGCAAATCTTCAGAATTTGTCAGTACTGGTGATGTTTTCATAATTACTCAAGACCACTTTATCCACAAACAAAATACCATCTTGCTTCTTCCTTTCCAAACTGGATGCTGTGAATTCCATCTCCTGGCCCAATGCCCATGATTAGAACTTTCTATATGAGGCTGAGTGGAAATGACAAGAGAAAACATCATTTTCTTCTTTCTGGCCTCAGGAGGAAGGCTATCAGTCTCACCCCAGGTGTGCTACAGCTGTGGACATTCCTTAGACATGCTTTTATTCCAATTAGGTTATGGCTTCCTTTCACTCACTATTTTCTATCACAGAGATTCTCCCTACAGCTGCCAAAGAGATCCTGCTAAGATGAAAGGCCGAGTCTGCCATGGCCTTTCCTTAGACCTGAGGATTCTGCCCAAGCTCAGACCCCTCCTCCTCCTCACTTTCCGGAGATTACTTCTCACCACCTTTGCTTCACTCATTACATCCAGCAACATATCCAATTTGTGATTTTCCCATTTCTAATGTATCTGTAACTTGACTTTCTTCTACCCCTTCTGCTTGGAAAGCAAGCCCTCATTGGCTGATATGAACTGTCTTCCTCTGTGCTACAAACATCCATGCCATGGGCCACCTTGCATTCTCCTGTTACATCTGCAGGTCCATCTTCTCCCCCACAGACAATAATTGTCCAAAAAGTATTGTCTCTGTGTTAGTGACATTTACTCTGGGCATTTGACACAAGGCCACATATGAATGCATGCATGAATGAATGAATTCTCAAAGCCATCCTTCACTACTGACCAAGTGATTTTTTAAAAAGTAAAACCTTGATTATAATACTCAATTACTATATATCCTTCAGGAGCAATCTGTACTCTTTTCTGTAATTTTGCAAACTACAGGGTTCTCCACAACCTGCCCCTGCCTGTCTCTCCCTCCCCATAACCTGTGACACACCCTAGAGACCACACACAACTCTCCCAACTCAACAGGCTCCCAGGGTGCTTATGCCAGACCCTCTGTCCCTCCCCTCCATCTGGAAGCTGTGGATCATCCACTCACACATGACCCTTGGGTCCTGTGCCTAGTGTCTCAGAGCACCTTCAACCCCAAATCTAAGTCTGGAATCACAGTCACCTCTATCCTGCTACTCCTATGGAGGTCCCATCCCTTTGCCAAGTGTCTAGGCCTAGCAAAGACCCACTGGTCATCCAAACACCCAGGACACCCACGCACACACACTACCGTGTGCCACCTTCAGCTGTTCCACAGCACTTCTGAAGTCCACCCACTCTCTGGCACCATGCCACCACCTTACTCCCAGTCACAGCTGGTTTCCTTGCTTTGGCACAGCAGCTGCTCAATGGCCCGCTGTCTCCACACTGCACCTGGAGTGGACCCTCCAGCCTGCTCCTTTAGCCCCTCCTTATTTGCAGTCCTCAAGTTCTCCTCCCAGTCCCTCACTGCCCTGCTGAAAGAGCCCCACCTCCTGCGGCCTTGCATGTGGCTCTCCTGACCCCAAGCACTCGGCCTCTCTTCCTCCCATTGCTAGAGCTTACTACATCAGTCTGCTCTCAGCTTGCCCTTCACCTCCTTAGGAAAACACGAGCTGATACCCTTGACTGAGCCAGTCTACAGCCACTAGGAACTACAGCCCTTATTGCATAGCTTTCCTGTAAGTCTGAAGTAACACATCATGTCCACAGACAGAACCTGGTGGGAGAAGGTGTCACAGCCCACCTGGGTACAGCATATAGCTGACATGGAAGGCACCAAGCGAGTGTACCTTATCTATTCTCATAGGTACCTCTCAGAGAAACAGCTCTGCCATGTGCTGCTGGCCTCCCAGGGCAGTCTTCCAGCTTCTATCAGAGCCCATTTGCTTCATTCATGCAGTGGCAAGCTCAGAAGAGACATTCCCTCCTCAGGTAAAGGAGCTGTCAGTATAGCCCTGTGAGGCTGTAGCACACCAAGCCATGGACCAACAAGGGAGCTACAGAGAAGGAGCCAGGAGAGAACTCATACTGCCATCACTGTATGTGATCAAAGGCCGTGATGCCTATACTATAAGGGAGAACCCCTGCATCTGGCAGAAGGAAAAGAGCCACGTGACAACCCATAGGATCCACAGATGTCCATCTGAGAAACTGCTTCAGTAACTTAAAAGGAGAGTCTTATGTGTATTGAAACAAAACCCTTCAGTGAAGACAAAGTTCTTTGGTCTACTGACACATGCCTCCCCTTCTTTGGCTGTCAATCAATGCCCAAAAGAGCAGGGGAGAAAAATCAATTGTCTAATTTTGTCCTTGCATCAGTTGCAGGATTGATTTGGCAATGCCTGATGGGAAAGGGTTTGTGTTCTCACAACACAGATGAGGCTCTCGGGTGGAAATGCAGCTCATGGAAGAGTGCTGCCAATACCCAATCCTAACAGAGAGAAAAGTGAAATGGGAACAGCTCCTTCTGTCTTCAGAGACATTGGCAAACGTCTTCAACAGCTCACCTGAGTGTGCCATGTTTGAGGACATGCATCCTTTAGATGACCAAAGTGGTCAGCACCCTCCCCAGGGAAGTCACAGAGTGAGAGGGCTACAGACAGGTATGGACCTGTGAGCCTGGCGTGCGGACACACACCTGGGTGAGGGAAGACAACACTCTTCACCTCTTCAGAGATTCGGTGCACTCTCTTCCTAATTAGCAAGGGCAAAAATCAACATAGATGGGACAGTGGTAGGGCCTGATCTGCAGGAAGCCCTCAGCATGTGCTGTATATAACCTAGCTTTTATCATATGACTTCTCTAGCCTCAGTGACAAACACATTGAGCCAACATCACTGGCTGGGGCACCAGGAGACACAAACACTGTAGCTAACTCCAACACCCAGCTGTATACAGCTTCACATCTGCTTCTGTGTAGCAAAATGGTGAGGATGCCCCACACAGGCTCCATAACTGGTACGGGCTCCAGTGGGCTCTGGAAAGGGCTGCATAACATTTCTATTGTCATTGCAAGCAAACTATTAACAAATTAATCTGTTTCCTTTCTACCATATAAATAAGAAGCCACATGATTCCTTATCGAAATATAGCAACAGCTATATCTACAGGGGAAACTAGCTCAGCTCTGCCATGAGAGAGAAGAGCTAAGGGGCCAACCTCAGCTCCCTACCCAGCAGCTGAGGAGCGAGAGGGTAGGAATTAGTGTTTAAGTTAGAAGCAGGGATGAAGGAACACAGCCACCAATCTGATATGTCATGGGACCTCTAGAAGAGAGAGATGGCTGAGAAAACACATAAAAACAAGAAAGTGTGAAAGCAGAGAGAAACACACACGTATGTATGTATGTATGTATGTATGTATGTATGTATGTGTGAGTGAATGCATGCATACAGGGAAGAAAGAGGCTCAAAACTCCACGTCCAAAAGCAGGCATGAAACCAAGACCGTGCAGTGACTCGGAAGCACACGTCCTCTACCGGCAGCCTGCCTACCTTCTCCCCCAGGACAGGCAGGCAGTGGGAGGGATGAGGAGCTCACCAGGATGGATGGAGAAATGAGCTGCAGCTTGGGAGGAGCACTTGGCAGACACCAGGAGAGCCTGCATTCAGGAGCACTAGACAGAAGCTGCCATTGGAAGGTGGCGAGGAGGTGGGGGGGACGGGAAAGGATGTCTTTCAAAGGAAAACCTAACCTCATTGGCTGCGCTCTCCTGCTGATTCTCTTCCACCAAATTCAATCCTTTCTTTTCTGTATAAAATCTATACAGTAAGAAGCCTGCCTAGAATTCCAGCCCCAAAGCCCCACCACATGGGTATGATCCCCCTTGAGCATGCTCCCTACACTTCCCAGTGCATGCTTAGCAAAGGTGGTTTTCTGTCAGTCAGCTCACATCTTTGTTCTGTTTTATGATTTGCCCTTTGTGTCTTAAGTCAGAGATATCTTTCCACATGAAAATATATCCTCCCAGACCTTCATCCTTACTGGTCCTGGGTCACATGGACAGATCATCAGTTAATCAATTCGCCATTGCAGGACATTTATGTTGCTTCCACCAACTCTGGCATTATAAATAATTCTATGACCGAGAACATCACACTCGCAGCTTTGTGCACCAGCCCATTTTAATTCTTCAGATAAATTAACTGTAAAATCGTGTGAGTCAATACATAGTTATAGGTTAAAAAGATGTCTGTCCCCCAAAGATATCTGTGTTCCAGTCCCTAGCACCTGTCAGCATGTAGTCTACACACAGGGATTTTTCAGGAGGAACCCAGTGAATGATTCCAAGACAGGGGGAGTCCCCAGAATTATCCAGGTGGGTTCAGAATGCCATTGCCAAGAGTGCTTGGGAGAGAAAGGAGGATAGCAAGGTCAGGAGTGGAAATACCACACTGCTCACACTAGTTGTAGACAGAGTAGGACTAGGAGTCAAGAAAGGATGCTAAAGAGGACAAGGAATTAGGACGCACACTCACATGTGCACACACACATACCACACACACACACACTCACCACAAACACGCACACAAACCCAAAGGGAGTTCTTGACGTCTGAATAGCAAAACCTCCAGACCCACGAGATATAAATCTGTGTTGTTTTCAGCCACTGAGTTTACAGTGTGTGTTATAGCGGGGGGAAGACATATATTTCATGAGTTTACATGTTCATTTTTGATACCTGCCCCTCTGATTCTCGAACAGATGATCAATGCCTCTATTCTGGATCCAGTTAAATGCTACCACTGGGTGACTGGCACGTGGTCCTGGGAGGATAGGACTGAGCTTTTCTTCTATGTGCCAATCATGACCCTGAGTTGACTCTGTCTCTTCTCCTAAACTTACAAGCAGGGACTTACTTTACAGCTTCACAGCTTAGCCAGCTATAGCTCAAGAAAGTCAGGTGAGAACCTGCAGACACAGCCAATCAGCTGTTCACTGAAAAGCCACTTTAAGAGCACCTGTCGGGCTGGAGAGATGGCTCAGTGGTTAAGAGCACTGGCTGCTCTTCTAGAGGTCCTAAATTCAATTCCAAGTAACCACATGGTGGCTCACAACCATCTGTGATGAGATCTGGTGCCCTCTTCTGGCCTGCAGATGTACATGCAGACAGAACACTGTATACATGATAGATAGATAAATAGATAGATAAATAAATAAATAAATCTTAAAAAAAGAGAGAGCCACCTGTGATCACCCAGGTGCTGACAGTCTCAACACTAAAGAGTCAGTATAAGCAAACAGTCTAACTTCTGTGTCTGTGACCTAACTAGGAAGCTCCAAGCCAGGCTGGGAGCTGAAGCCCCACCCACGCAATCTCCCTAGCTTGGCAACCTAACCCCAGCCACCAAAGACTCCCTCCCTGGCCCTACTCTGCCTTTTCTCTTCTGCTCCCTCATACCTAAAATCCCCTATAAAAGAGCTTAAGTTTTAAATGCCTAGCTATTTCTCACTAGTAGGTAGGCAGGAGGGCAGGGCACCTTGCATTCATTAGCTGCAGGATCCTTGGCCAAGAACAGCCTTCCATGCAAAAGGCCCTCGGCAAGTGTTTCTTGAACTATTGTTCAAAATCCATAGCCTCTCCTGTATCCCATCGCTCTCCAAATCATTAGAAAGTGTGGGCATCTCCCTGCAAAGCCTGGCCACCCACCTGCTTCTGAGTCATGTCCACAAATAAGGCACCTTCAGCCTGGAGGAAGAATGCCAAATATTAAATAAACCACATTCGGAGAGAAGCTTGGGGCTCCTTCAGAATCCTACCCAGTCCATTCGCTACAGAAAGGAAGGAGGCTGGAGTTCTCTCGTTCTGTGAATCCAAAGACCACCCAAGTGTGGAGTGGAAAAGGGTGAAAATTCTAAAGCAACAACTGATCCTCTTTTTGAGAGAGCCTTCTAGAAGGTGCCAGGGACCGCAGCACACCTAAATATTGCTGAGCTTTCTGTGAGGACAGGCGGCCCTGTGTGGTGAATGGATGAACCGCAGCGCACTGTGCCGACTGACTGCTGCATTGCTTCCATTTCCGCCTGCCAACTTGAGGAAGAGGGATGCTGGCTGTTCCTGTCCTGTCTGAGTTTACAGCCCAGGAGGCAGGCAGACAGAGACGTACCACCCTGCGTTTTTGAGAAAAGAGCCAGAGGGGGAAATGTTCTTAGGACTCTAAACACACGGGAGGCTGCGTGGTGGATTCTGATTATGGAGTATTCACTGTGCCTTTATTGTACCCAGTGCTCAGAGGAGCATCCTGACTCTGTCAGGAGCAGTTCTTACTGTCCCTGTCTCACCGAGAAGGAAGCTGAGAACTGGAGGGACCGAGGATATTTCTTGGCTAACGGCTGATCAACTGTACAGTGCAGAGAACCTTGTATTTCAAGCAGTGCGTGAACCTAAGCTTCTCCGTCCTCTCCTTCCAGAGGACAGGACTGTGCCTGAATCTAGGTACTTTGAGTACACTCCTTCTGCTCATACAGCACCCAGGTCAGTCTTACCTGGGCCTGACACCCAGAAGCTGAAGCTCATAGAGATTACATGGCTCGCCTAAGAACCAACAGGGGATCTGCTCTCTGATCCTCACTACACCAAATGTAACTTCATTCCACTGTGTCATATTTGGCCACAACAGCCACAACAATCTGAAATGGGGGAGGATAAGCCTCAGAAGGACAGAGAGTGGAGAGAAAGCAGGAAGAAACAGAGAAGTCGGATGCACTCACCATCGTAAAGGCCACTGTGACATTCAGAGCAATCACACAGGACAAAGAGCCTAAAAGGCCTGACAGGCTGTAGTTTCTTGAAGCCAAGTCAGACATCCAAGAGTCTGGAAATAAAGAAGATATTGTGCCTTCTCTCTACTGAGCACACCCCTGTCCTATCCAGACCGTGAGGACAGCCGCTATGCCACAGGCCTGACCCGTCGGCAGTTGAGTTGCAACCTCTCTCTTTAGGTACGCACTGTGCGGCACTGCACTAGTGGAATCTAGAGGAAGCAGAACAGTGGAAATTTCCAGTTTCCCGTGTTAAGAAAAACCAAATGAAGCCTGTAGAGACAGCCATGGCCCACTTACCTCTCCACACCTACATCTGATCTTACACTGTAGGCCCCAGCCACACAGCTCCTGTTCTCCCAAGAACTCCGGCAGAGCTGGGTATTGAATTTTCACTGTGTGCTCCTTGCCAGAGTCTAAGTTCCTTAGAGATAGTCCCTAACTCATTTGATCTGCATTCCCAGGGCTAAGTCTAGTCCTTAATAAGTAGGCAGAAAATAAATATTTAATGAATGAAGAAGGATCAGAGACTCCACTATAGCACGCCAACACCGCAAAATAATTAAATGGGGGATCCAACATAATAGAGTTCTGCAGGAGACAGTGATGGCACCCACAGTGCCGTGTGACTCACCACATGTCACTGCACACTTAAACACGGTGACAGGTAAATCGGATGACATGGGTATTGGAACCACAATTTCTTCAGTTTTATCCAACTTTTAAAATATTTTCAGTTAACATAAAAAATCACAGGTTTCATTATGACATCTTCATACACAGACATCATCATACCTTGCTCAGATTTGCCCACCAAATCATCCAAATCCACACCTCCTGAAACAGTCCCATTTCTGGTACACTTTTTAAAGTAATTTTTATAAAACATAATCCTCATTCATTCCTGTGGAGCTGAGTCCTCCCTCAGCCAGTAGTAGCTATGGGAATACAGAGGGCATCCTGACAGCCAGATGTGGCGGGACTGCAGAATACAGAGGGCATGCCGACAGCCAGATGTGGCGGGGCTACAGAAGAATAGAGGGCATGCCAACAGCCAGATGTGGTGGGACTGCAGAAGAATACAGAGGACATGCCAACAGCCAGATGTAGCGGGACTGCATTAGAATACAGAGGGCATGCCAACAGCCAGATGTGGTGGGACTGCAGAAAAGCCCTCAGCTTCACCCTGGGGATCTCCTTGCAGCACACAGGAATGGCCTGGCTCACAGTGACTGACCTCCTAGTTTGGGCTGTTAAGAAAGAGACCACTCTCTCTTCCAGTGCCCAGAACCTTGCCCAGAGGGGAGAGGAAACAGTTCCAGCTCCTGGTGTCAGGTCCCCGGAGTGTTACTGCCATTTAGCACCCAGCAGAATCGATGCCGTTTTATCATCAAATCAAGCAACAAATGAGTGATGAAGTACTGAGAGAGCAACAGGGAGACTGTGGGCAGCAGGATGCGGGACAATAAGTGCTCAAGTGAAAGTCAACCCCGAGGGACTTGTCTGAGTCCTGAAACCAGATGGGTCTGACTCTCTGTACAGAATATATCAGCTTTGCCATTCGTTATTACGGTCCTCACTTCAATAAACCACCTTTCAAGGAGGGGGACACTCAGATTATAATTACTGATTCAGACCTCGCAGACTGGATAAGGTCAGTGCAAAAGCCTATTAACTTGGGGCTGAGAAGAGNGGGGACACGAAGGAATAATTTTAGGATTAATTAACAAGTGCAAAGAAATTTAGAGAAACTAAAAATACCTTAACAAAGAACAGAGCAGCTAGCTTAAATCCTTAATGAACACAACAAATGAATTGAGAGAGACTACAACCTTTAAATACCTCTCATCAAAGTCTGTGGTAGCACAGCGGGGAGCAGTTACCACACACACACACACACACACACACACACACACACAC
>LOJH01018515.1:9723-21712 GCA_001685095.1 Ellobius talpinus
TTGGAAGAACAGGCAATGCTCTTAACCACTGAGCCATCTCTCCAGCCCCCTATATTTTATTTTCTTAAAAGCTACTTTCTTTGCACATTTTTGAATAAGTTCTATTATTTCTGAAGAGAATATAATTTTGTCAGGTTTTAGCATCATCCTCTCCCCGTCTTCAAGTGTTTCTATGTGTATCCCTGGCTGTACTGGAACTTGCTCTGTAGATCAGGCTGGCTTTGAATGCAGAGATCACCCTCTCTCTACCTCCTGAGTGCTGGGATTAAAGGCACCACTATGCCCAGCAAGATTTTTATCATCTTTAAGTCATTTTGCAAGAATTCACTTTGGATGAAAGAAAAAAATAACTTGTCCTATAGATCAGGCTGGCTTCAAATTCAGAGATCCACCTGCCTCTGCCTCCTGAGTGCTGGGATTAAAATGTGTGCCACCATGTCCAGTGTACTTGCTGTTCTTGCAGAGGACTTGGGTTTGGTTCCTAGAACCTACTTGGTAACTCACAACTATCTGTAATTCTAGTTTCAGGGGATCCGATGCCCAATTCTGGCCTTTTCAGGTACTAGGTTCACACACAGTATACAGACACACATGCAGGCAAACATTTGTACACATAAAATTAAGAAAAAAACCCTATAGGGTCCCTCAACTCATAACCACTATCTCATTTGTTTTCTGTTGCTGTACTTATTTATATTGTCAAACAGACCAGCACTTTGCTGGTTTACAACTCTTTCCTGTTTTCTTTTTATTACTTCTTTGTACTTCTTTACACTAAACATTCATTAAAAATGTCTACGTATGAGTGTCTGCCTGCACACCTATCTGTGCACCACACTGTTACCTGGTGTTCAAAAGGCCGGCTCTTCTAAGCACTGTTCTTTTTGATTTGTTTGTTCCTTCCTTTTCTCATTTTTTTTTTTTTTAAAGACAGGGTTTCTCTGTGTAGCTCTGCTTGTCCTGGACCTTAAACTCACAGAGACCTACCCTTCCTCTGTCTAAGTGCTGAGATTAATGGTGTGCACCACCACTGCCTGGCTGTTTTTTTTTTTTATGGCAGGGGTTTCACTTTGAAGTCCTGGCTGTCCTGGAACTCTATAAACCAGGGTGGCTTCAAATTCACAGAGACCTGCCTACCTCGGCCTTGGGATTAATGAGTGTGTCACCACACCTAGCTTCTAATCACATTTCTAAGCCACAGCTCTGTGACCTGAAGAAGCACACTGTGGAGTGTCTCACCTATGCTCTGGATGGTATATGCACAGCTCCCCCAGCATATGATGGGCACGCGGGGGTCCTCTTCATTGGGATGAACCTTCAGTCCCACCTTGTAAGTAGCCGTTCCAAATGTTGTGAGCATTTCTTTTATGCTATCAGAATACGGGTTCCTGTGTAAACACACAGGTTTAGTTCAAAAGTTGCACACATGGATAGACTGGCTCAGTTGCTCTGTCCTGTGCTGCAATTAAACCAATTAACATATCCAGAGAGGGCTGTATGCCATTGTGCTGACTGCGGAGTTATGTTCTGGGCGGGAGCAGAGGAAAGGCGCAGGACTGAAGGGGCAAGCAGGTCCATCTGTTGTCTGTACCATAGAACTGCTGACTGAGCCTCAGGCAAGCTCCCCGACAGCTGCAGACAACTGGAGTCTCCAGAACTGAACCCTGGAGGAACGCTGTTCTCACACTGATGTCAGTGAGTCCCTGATTCAAAAGCTGGTGGTGGCTACTGACCTTGCTGGGAGACTCAGCAAGCTCTGACTGGCTCAGCAGGGCTGAGCGTCTATGGCTTGCTGTTAAATAGTTACCCAAGGCCAAAGCAGATGGAAGGAAAGGTCATAACACTCACTTAAGTTAGCAAGCAGAAACTAAACTTGGACTGGGAGATAGCTCGGTCAGTGTGTGAGCACAGCTTTGGGTTCAATTCGCAGCATGAATGGGTGGGTGGGCAGTGGAAGCCAGGCCAGAACACCTGCTGAGACCATGAGGAGACCTAAGAAGGCCAATATAGGTAAATAGAGGGCCACAAAAAAACAAAGGTCCCCAAGGGAGAAACTCAATACACCACACAAAGGCTCAGCAGTGAAAGACACAGAAGGAAGGGTTACAAAAACTGCCCAATGACTAAGAAGTTACATAAAAGGAAGGGATATCAGAAGGACATTTCAAACATTCCAGACAAGGAAAGATGTTCAAACTAGTGGCAAGGAACAGGAGTTCAAAATGTCATTTTTTTCTCAACAGATATACAGAATCCCACATGGTAGTGCATGGCCACTCCCAAAGGGAAGGTGCCACTATGAGTATGTAACCAGCCAGGGCTACCCAGTGAGACCCAAAAACAGGGCTGAAAAGATGGCTCAGAGGTTAAGAGCACTGACTGTTCTTCCAGAGGTCCTGAGTTCAATTCCCAGCAACCATAAGGTGGCTTACGACTGTCTATAATGAGAATTGGTGCCCTCTTCTGGTCTGCAGGGACACGTGCAGACAGAACAGTGTCTACTTGATAAACAAAATCTCAAACAAAAAACAAAACAAACAAACAAAGGAACACAGCAAAGGACAACTGCAAGGACTGCTGTGCCCTGTCCTAACCGGTGCAGAAGACTGAGGGCGCGCGTTGGAGCAAGGCCTCTGGGACAGAAGGTATCTGACAGGTCTGAGGGCATGGAAAAGCAAGTGCCAGGCCTGGGTCAGAATCACAGCACCACCCAGAAACAGCCATACTTTGCAGGGTAGCAAGCTTAGGAAGACAAGGAGCCACAGCTGCAGGAGAGACCAGCTGCTACAGGATGGAGGTCCTTCCAACACATAGAGCAGTGCTCATAACACACAACGCAGAGCCTGACCACTGATTTAACCCCTCCCCAAATGATCTTATCTGACAATAAGGTATTACTGAATTCAAAACATGGAATAGGGCTGGAGATACAGCTCAGAAGTAGGGCACATGCCTGGTATTCATAGGGCCCTGAGTTCAGTATCCAGCACAGGGTCACAGAAAGCACAGAAGGAAGGTTATGGAGGGTGTGGACATCAGTACTGGAAAAGACAAACCCAGGACTCGGGGAAGCACAGCAGCAGAGGCTGAGGCCCTCTCCACATCAGGCCTTCTGGGTCTGTTTACTGGGTCACTCAGGACACAAAGGCACAGACTCCAAAAGGCCTTACGTTGTTGTCACCTCGCCCTTACAACCTGAACTCCCTCCCGTCAGGAATGAGGGAGTGAGGCACACAGAGGTTAAGGAATTGCTCATTCACATAGAATGAGCAGTGGTTCCGTAACTAACTGGCTCCTGGTTACAACAAAGCAGGAGTCTGGGTGACTAAGAGAAAGGTGAAGATCAGAAAGAGGCCTAAGCCCTGGTGGAGCTGAGTGGCCTGGGTTAAGATGCCGTGATGATGTCAGGGACATAGCGGCAGTTGATGCTGTGGAGCAGCAGGTGCTGATCAGTAGCTCTCACCCTTCTTAATGCTGCAGAACTTCAACTCAGTTCCTCACTCTGGGGTGACCCCAACCATAAAATTATTTCCTTGCTACTTCATAACTAATTTTGCACCTGTTATGACTCATAATGTAAACATCTGATATACAGGATATCTATACCCCTGTGAAAGGGTCATTTGACCCCTCAAGGGGTCACGCCCCACAGCTTGAGAGCCACTGCTTGTGCAGCTTTGCTAGTCTGTTACAATGAACAACATGCAGCATGTGAACTTCAGGATTCAAGATGGGCACTGGCAACATTCCACCCTCAGGCCTGCCAAGACACGCTCCACCAACAGCTCACTTAACTTTTTAAGGGCTAGACTGAAAGGGAAGGATATCGTATACTCACTTAGGCTGAAAATCAGTCCTGAAGCCTTCTGGGACCTGTATTTCACTCATGTCTTCTACATTCTCTGAAGAGGGAGCATCTGTAGAAATAGGCATTTTATATAGTTATTCAGCAGAACACAATCTTTATGTATTTCTGCCACGTAGGCAAACAAATAAAAACCTGAAAGAAATTCCAATGACTACAAACTGCCAAAGCGTCTGCACAAAGCACGAGAGCAGCCGTGGCTGACCTGCGTTATCTATAGTTGCTCACGCTGACGTCATAGAACAAAGCCGAGAGGATGGGGTTCTACCTGTGTGAAGACCACCACAGACTCCTGCCCACGACACTTTCCTACAGCACAGAGCAGGGCCTACGAAACGCTGCTCCCGCCAACGGGAACTAACACTGTTCCTTCACCACTCAGTCTGTCAACGGCCAAGAGCAGTGCTATTATAAACATGAGCTGTGTGTTCTCAGAGAAAGGGGAGTCACGTGTACTCTACTGCAACACAGACAAGTGCAATGAATCAGGTTACTTATTTTTATTGTCCTCTTGAGCCTGGGTGAGGCATGTAGCCCAGGATAGCCTTTTATGATCTTCCTGTCTCAGTTCCCCCAGCGCCAAGATCACAGATGTGTTCCACCATAACTAGCTTACATTAAATTTTAAGATGGAAGGTTTCATTTGTAAATATATAAAGAGATTTTATTATTTATAGACTTTGTTTTTTGAGATAGGGTCTCAGTATGTCACTCTGCCCAATCTTAAACTCACAGAGATCTGCCAGACTCTGCCTCTCCAGTGATGAGACTGAAGGCATGCGTAACTATGCCCAGCCTTATTTATATTTTTTAAAACATTTATTTTTATTTTATATGTATGAGTGTTTTGCCTACAAGTAAATTTGTGCACCATGTGTGTCTGGTGCCCAGTGACATCAGAAGGGTGCGTTAGATTCCCTAGAAATTACAAACAGCCACCATGTAGGTGCTGGTAACCGAACATAGATGTTTTAAGAGAGCAACCAGTGCTCTTAACCACCAAGCCATCTCTCCAGCTGCTATTACATATATTTTTAAGATTAATTTTATTTTATTTCTCTGTGTGTGTCTATGAGTGAAGGCAGATGTGTATGTAGGTACCAGAGGCTAGCAGAGGGTGTTGGAGGCCCTGGAGTTAGAGGCAGCTACAAACCTGTGATGTGGGTGCTGGGAACCGAACTCAGGTCCTTTGCCAGAGCAGCAAGTGCTCTGAATCACTGAGCCATTTCTCCAGACTCTCATTTTAAAAACAATTTTGTTTAGAGACACATCTTCCAACCAACTTATACTTTGGAGGAAAAAGAAAACAGGTCACCAGGGCTGGTGAGAGGGCTCAGTGGGTTGGGTCCTGTAGGCCACATGGTAGGAGAGAATCAACTCCCAAAAGTTTCTTCTGACCTCCATATGTACACCACAGTATGTGCATGGGCATGCACGAGCAAGCACGCACGTGCGCGCACACACACACACACACACACGCACACACACGTTTCCAGCACTTACCAGGGGCACTTTCTTCTTTCCTAAGCACCTGCAAGGCTTTTATCTGCTGAGATATTGTTCTAATCCACTGTGTCAGATCTGGCTGGTCTGAAAAATTTAACCTCCTAGAAGAGATTAGAGAGAGTACTTAATGCTTTATTGCTTAGTTTAATTAATATACAAAAGCTGTCCAGTGTTGGTGGCAGATGAATCTCAAAAAACAAAGCAAGTGAAAAAAAGAAAAAGTTTAAAAAGCTTTCCTGAATAATATATGCATTTTAGACACATTTCAAATACTTGAGAATCAAGCTTATGGGGTAGGTGAGATGACTCAGAGGTTAATTAGAGGCAATGGCTGTTCTTACAGAAGACCTGGGTTTGATTCCCAGCACCCTTATGGTGGCTCACAACAAACAACCCATCATTCCAGAGGACTTGATACTCTCTTCTGGCCTCTGTGGGCACCAAGCTCACCTGTGGTACATAGACACTCATGCAGGCACGACACCCATACACACAAAATAAAACCCAAAAGTTAGACCAGGGAAAATGTTGTACTAAAAACAAAAAAATCTGGGTCTAGCGAGATGGTTGAGGCAGTAAGGGGCTTGCTGCTAAGCCGACAATCCGAGTTCAATTCCTAGAATCCACAGGGTGACAGACTCCCAAAAGTTCTCCTCTGACTTCACATGATGGACTGGGGGTGCCTACATGTGTGAGGTTATGGGTTTAATGCGAACAATGACAGCAAAAATTTCAGGAGAGATACTGGCCAAAAGAAATGAAATTATATTTTGATCAATGATGATAATATCACCGAAAAGTGTTGCTTATTTTTAGTACTGGAATATGACAGAATTTCTTAAACCTCACCATTACCAATACCACAAACATTCATCACATGCTTAGTGACAAACTTAGCAAAGCTCTTACTGTAAGATGTTCATAGCCTCCCATCTGATCCTCCAAATGCTTCTAGGTATGACTGTGCCCATGTTATACACAAGGACACTGAGTTATGCAGCCTGACTTAGGTCCTGAGGGGGCAGAGCTGACATTTGGACTCAACTGTGTCAGATTCCAAAGACTGTTCTACGATATTCTTCAGTTATGGCTATGCCATCATTAACAACTATAAGAAAGAAACAAAAAACTTGTCCACCAAAGTCACAGGTAAAACCAACCAATGTAATTTCTCCTCACTGGAAGCTGATACTTTCTAGTTCAAATACAGGAGTACGTTAGCACCACAATGCTCCTTTGTGATCAGAAAGCATAGATTAACTGAGAACCTGACAACAGCTATGTTTTGTGGCACCAAAGACAAAGTCAGATTCTGAGTCCCTAAACTAAAGAGAAAGACAACCTCTGCTCTAAACCAAATCCAAAGAAAGAGAAATAGGTAACTTATACTCATAAAACTTATATTAAACACCTGCATAGTTATTTTTTAAAGATTTACTTGGACCCGGGTCCTCTGGAGAGCAGGAATGTTTTTAAGGCTCAGCCATCTCTCCAGCACTTATTCACTTCTAATTGTATTCACTGTGTGTGCCATGGAAACATATGGGGAGCAAAGACAGGTTTTTGTTTTTTGTTTCTTTTAATTTTGGAGAGAGTCTTACTGTGCAGCCGGGACTAGAACTCAGAGCTCTACCTGTTTCTCAAATGCTGGGATGAAAGGTGTGCGCTACCACACCCAACAATAGACTGAGTGCCTTTGGGAAGAATGAGGGAACATCTTTAAAGTAAGATTTCTAGAAATAAAGGAGATACTAGGTTTTCAGGAATAAACAAAGTTTATATCTTCTGTAGCTTATGAGGAAATAAAAAAAGCTATATTTTGGTGTGTTCCTTTTTACAGCTCACAACCAAGCTCCACAGATCAGCTAGAAGAGATGACTGCATAACATGTTTAGAAGGTTATCTGGGTTGCATTACACCCAGAGCTGAGTCTCCCTCCTCCATCACCTACAAAGCCAGTCTCTGATGCAGCACAGTGCTGGGAAGAGCTCACCTGCTGAAAGCACTCCTCGGTGGAAGCAGCAGGGGGATCACGGTGTTGCTCAGGCACTCGCAGAGGGGGCAGAGGAACTCGCCGTTCTCTACATCATAGCTGGTGTGCAAGCGCAGTCGCTGCTGCCTTCGCTGCTCTTTAGCTTGAACGGAATCAAAATACCTTCACAATTAGAGAACAGGGGTGTCAAAATCCACAGGGTTTATGTAAGCAGGAGGTGCAAGCATCAACATCCTAAGTAACTTTTCTCACAAACAATTAAAAACTTGACTGAACTGTCCTAAACACAGGCAGTATGACTTCTGAATTACTTTACTCTTCAAGGTGGATTTGGAGTCCTAACACAGAAACATTGTAAACAACAACAAAACCTGACTGATCTAATAAGCATTTCAAGAGAGGGAAGAGTCACTTCCTGTGCTCACTATCTGGCCTTTTCCTCATGGCTGGTGGTCACTTGTCTGGGGCAGCCACACTAAGAGTAAGCACAGTGCTGGAGAGCACATGAAGTACCAGGGCAGAGCAAAGAGAGGGCTCCCCCTCTCGGCAGAGAGTCACTACAGCCTCGGGAGCCACAAAGCATGTACTAACACTTCTGGAATTCAGAGCTGTTCACCTTGGACCTGAATAAAGAATGCATTACTCATATAGCCTATATGATATAGAGTTCACCCTACTGTACCAAATCTTTCTGTCCTTCCATCTTGTTACCTAATGGAGAGCTGGTCTCTTCTCTGGAGGGGCGATGTAGATCTGATACAAAGTTATATTAAAATGTACCCGTCACTCTCAAGTTTCTTACTATTCCTTTACATCCATTACAAAGCAAGTACTTATTTATTAGGCAAAAATACATAGAAGTTTGCTAGTATCTTTAGTTCTTATCCCCACCCCTAGAATGAAATTTCTTTAAAAGTTAATTCTGAGCCTTCAGATGGCTTCTCTTGAGTAATATAAGAATATATAAGAATATAAATTACCTTTGCCAACAATGGGCATGCATAACGTGTCCACAGCTACCAGTGTGTGTTCCGCAAGACAGATCAGGGTGCATGAACAATGGATCATATTTTTCTGCATTACAAAACAAAGATATAAAAAACAAAACTCTAAGCATTTAACTTTTCTATGATCAACGTGGACCCTTACGTTTGTGAAGACCTGGGTGAGGAAGTGCTAATTTACTCTGACTTTAGATAGCACCAATTTAGGCAAGACTCTGGCAACTAAAACTTGAGAATCTTGTAATTCTCAATCCCCGTGGAAGACAACAGCCCTGACTGTGATGTGAGGTTGAAAGTGCATTAGATAACTGGCCCTCCACACCACAAGCCCTGTGTCTGTGGTGTCCATAGAAGGCGGACCAAAACGTCCAGGGAACCCTCCACAGGAGCTCACATACCCTCCTTATGTCCGTCATTTCACAGCATCGAAACTGTAATCTAGAGATCAAGTATCTAGAAGATTCACCAAGACTGCATGCAAATCCTATGCATTTGAGCAGGGTTTCCCCTCCTCAGTGCTATGGATGAAAGCCAGACCTGCACTCCCAGCAATCAAGTGTGCAGCCCCTGAGCTCCCTCCTTAGCACTATACCATCTTATACAGGGACTTGAGCACCTAGGAGTTTTGATATACACTCCGGATAATAAAGGATCATGATCTATCTGAAGCTTTGGTTGCTGAGAGACTCCAGTTCCCCATCATGCCTCATGCCCTGAACTCAGAGAAGAAATTCTGAGGGATGTGTTAAGACACAGTCTCATACAATAGCCCTGTCTGGCCTGGAACTCAGAGCTATCCTCTGGCCTCAGCCTCTGAGTACAGGGATTACAGATGTAAATCATGATGCCTGGCATGGAGGCTGCTTGTATTTTGTCAGTGAAACTGGGTTAAAATCTAATAAAAAGCTAGAACTTACCTGGATCCTGAATGAATTTAGTTCTGTCTTTTGACAGTACAGTTGATCTCTGAACAAATGCTGCCAAGACCATTGCCTTGCTTTCTACAGTAACTTCTTGCTCCTCTTGGCACAATATACAGGTGACAAACTGTCTCTGTTCAGGAACCTGTGTCTGTGCTGGGCCCAGTGCTGTGAGTGCTGTATCTGAAACCAGAGGGCTGCAATATAAAGGTTATGAGGAACTGAGTAAGTCGAAGCAGTTTCTCTATAATCATTAGTGGTAGATTCTGGACAGACACATGTTGAACCCATGATTTTTATAACATTAAGTGGTATGAGTCTTTCATGTGCTTCAACATGATCTCTAATCTTAGAGCAATCTGCCTGCAACACATACCAGTATTCAATCTTTCATGAACATCAAAGGCAGATACACACATTACCCAGAGCTAGAGATCTTTTTGTGTGCATATGCATATGTATGCGGGGGCCACAGGTCACAGGTCAACCCCAGGTGGCAGGACTCTCACTGGCCTAGGGTTTGCTGACGAGGTTAGGCTGTCTGGCCATCGCCCCCAGGAACAGCCCATCTCTACCTCCCCAGCATTGAGATTACAAAACCATGTGCCAGTTTTAGCTCTGGTAGAAAACTCCGATCCGTGTGTGTTTGGTACAGTTTACTGGCTGACCTTGGGCTATTTCCCTGGCCTAGAAGTGAGTGGAGACTACAACTTCTACTCATTATGACAGGATTGAAAGCACACCAGACAACTAATGATCACGTCTTAAAAGTCATTATTTTGTTTACCCGCTGTCAAGAGCGGCAGAGGCAGAGGTGTCCAGCTCTGTGGTCTGCTGGAAGAGCTCTTTGTTCTCGTCAATAAAGTGCCGCTGCATCTCAGACATCTGGGCCATGATCTTCTCCCGGCGCAGCCTAGCAATCTCTGCTTTCCTTTTCCTCTCTGCTTTGTCTTTGTCTCTTGAGCTCTGGAAAGATGCTCAGTCTGTTAGAGGTCAGACAGTCTTTCCCTAAGCAAAGCATCTGTACTGTAATAAGAGCCATTCCATCATCTTATTTAAATGCAAGAGTTAATCTAAGGTACTAAGGGAAAGGACAAACTAGAATATTGCTACAGGTTATAATACATGCATCTTTTGGAATTTAACTTTCATGAATGGTATCAACTACTGCCTTACTGCAGAGAAACCTAAGTTTTTCATACTAATCTGCTAAAGATTTTTGTATTATTAGTTTGTCTTTTTTTTTTTGAGACACGGTTTCAATATGTTACAGCCTTGGCAGGTCTGGATTGAGTTACATAGACCAGAATAGCCTAGAACTCTGCTTCCTGAGTGCTGGGGCTAATGGGATATGTTGGCATGCCTGTCTCTAACTTGCTTTTTTGGTTGTTTTTTTTTTCAAGATTAGGTTTCTCTGCATATCCTTGGTTGTCCTGGAATTCGCTCTGTAGACCAAGCTGGCCTAGAACTCAGAGATCCACCTGTCTTTGCCTCCCAAGTCCTGGGATTAAAGGTGTGTGCCATCAACGCCTGGCTTAGCTTCTTTTTACTACCTCTTCCATTATGGTTCCTTCTGTCTCTGCCACAGGACTGGTGGATGAACTCTCTCTTATCTTCTTAATTGCATTAAACATCTGAAAAAAAACCTCTATTATTCTGAAGTTAAGAGACATTATTACAAATAACAAGTATTTAATGTTTCTCACAAGCTGCAAAGCAATGTGGAAATGTTACCTTTAATAACCACCTAATCATGTCTTTGTGGACTTCCAGGGAGGGAGCATTCTGCAACGTCTCCAGCATAGCTAGGATGCTCGGGGAGTTATTTGGTGCATCACCAGGTTCTGAGAAAAAGAAACAGAAGGCACAAAAACAGCTCATACTTCATAGCACTCACTCCTGCAGAAGAGAATGTGACTGCCTACAACACTGCTGCCTATCATTTAATACATTCAGACTGATTGTGTATGTGTCTGTGAGTGCATGTGGAAGCCAGAGGCCAGCTGCCTTGCTGTTGTTCTTTACCTTATTCTTTGAGACTGGCTCCCACGCTGGGCCTGGAGTTCAGTGATTGGCTAGACTAGCTAGCTACCCAGCCCCTGGGATCCACCCCCTGGAAACTGACACCTTATAGCAATGAGAGAATGAATGGATTCAGAGAGATTTTTTTGTGTGGTTATTGGAAAACACAAGCATCACAGCCAAAGGAGGCAGAAGGAAGGATGTGAACTCATGGGGAAAATGCCAGTAGACAGAATGCAGAAGGGCTGGCACCTATGAAAAGCAAAGCATATATGCAGTGGGCAGCTTCTCCCTCTGCTCTTTTTTTTTTCCAGTTTGATAAACTTTAATTTTTGTGGCTTTTTTTGAGACATTGTTTCATGTAGCACAGGGTAGTCTAGAGCTAACTGTATAACAAAAGGTGATCTTGAACTTCTGATCCTCCTGTTAAGGTGGCTCCATCATCACACCTGACTTATGGTGATTACGATTGACCTCAAAACTTCATGCATGCTAGACAACTTCCGTATCAACTGAGATACATTCTACATTCATCTTTTAAGCAAAAATAACATATGAAAGTCTCCATTTCAAAGAATTCAGAGTAATTGAATGCTACATGCATAAATTTCATAGATGCTCAGAACCTGTATCTAGACCACATACTATGGTACTGTCCACTGTAATATGGCTGATTTTT
>LOJH01018516.1:6217-21712 GCA_001685095.1 Ellobius talpinus
TATATATATATATATATATATTGAAAGGAGATTTATTAGAGTGGCTTACGGAATGCTGTCCTGCTAGTCCAACAATGGCTGTCTCCTGATAGGAGGACCAATAGTTTCATAGTTGTTCAGTGCATGAGGTTGAATGTTTCAATGTGTCTTCAGTCTGTGTTGGAATCCTCAAGAAGTAGATTCAAATATTAGTGGACTAATACCTCAACAGCAGGGAAGATGAACTTACCATCAAGAATAAGGAAAAGTGAGAAGAAATCCAAAGCTTCCTTCTGCCTTGTACTTTATACAGGCTGCCACCCAAGGGTGTGGCCCAGATTTGGGGTTGGTCTTAGGTCATCAAATGTCCAGATTTAGGGTGGGAATTCTCAATTCCAGGATCCAATCAAGGAAATCCTTTTCACAGGTGTGTCCAGCTGCTGGATTTTAGTGGATTCCAGATGTAGTCAAGAAGACAACAAAGGACACCCATTGCAGCCAACAAACAGCATCTTTTGCTTTAGATTCCTGTTTTAGTTCCTGTCCTGATTGCCCTAACACTGGACTGTGACCTGTAAGTGATGTTAACCCTTTCTTCCCCTACGTTGCTTTTGGTCCTGGCATTTGTCACAGCAGCAGAATGAACCTAGAACACTCAAACCCTTCTTTCTGTTTCCCTGTTTGCTCTGACCACACTGAAAATGTTATTCTAATTTTTGAGCTACGTCACGCTCTTCTGACCACAGGGTTTCTGCACTTGCTGTCCCAACTGCTCCTGCATTTGAAGGGCTGCCTCCCATATACCATGCAGCTCCCATGGTGATGTACAACCATTACAGATAACTGCCACTCTCCAGCCAGTCCTATTCACTGTCTTGTCATCCTGCATTTATGCATTAATTTTAGCATGGGTTTGGAAAGCAAATTCAGCTTATAAAATGTAGAGTGTTTTAAAAAGACATCATATGCAGTTTGCTTTCCCTGTCTCCAATATAGAAAGCTCAACGTATCTTTAATTTTTTTTTTGGTAAAAATTTGACAAGCTCCAATTCCAATTTCCAGAAGATACCTTAAAAGGATGTAAGTCAACTTACTTCTTGTTGGAGTTACATTGTTGTGAAATACAAGTGAATGATTTCCTTGGGATTTTGACTAGATAGGCTAAGATTGGATTCATTCCCAATTTCTGCCAGTGTGTCCTTTCAACTTACTGCAATGGAGCCTTAGTCTCTTTCCACATGAGGATTACACAGGCCCTTGGGAGCTGCCCTTCCACCAGGACCACCCACCTGGCTTGTTGAGACAAGGTTTCTCATCGGCCTGCTACCCAGCGATGAGGCTGCCTACCCTGGGATCCTCCTGCCTCTGCCTACCCAGCACTGGATGTGGGCTCCACTGATCAGGCTTGGATCCTCTCACTTTGAGGAAAATGTTTTATGGACTGTGCCATAAAAAATGTCTTATCTCCTTGTACATCTCAAAGCGCTTTAAAGAGGTGTCTGGCTCACTCCCATTTTATTCATTACGTTGCCCATTAAGGTCACCAAGTGATAGATAATTTTAGTTCATGTCCCTCTGACTTCTCATCACGTTGGAACCCTGAAAGTCTCAGGGCCTCTGGGGCTTCGAATCCTGTCTTCCAAGAAGGATGATGTTCTGGAGAAAGATATCTCTGTAAGAAGGAATCATGGGACTACCTCCTGCTAGGATTAGATGCTGAAGCAAAGCCAGTCTAAATCTGCTCTAATCCCATCTCCTCCTCTAAGCCCCACCAATCCGGCCTTGTGAGTTGGCAGCACATGTCCCTGGAAGTTATCTGGTCAATTATTTAAGGCTGCACGACACTGGTAGAATCTTCATTTTTCAAGCCCTTTTCCTTCTGTATTTGCATGTTTTCTTCTTGATCCGCAAATAGATGGCACACCTCCCTGGAGCATGTAACCATGGACATTCAACTCTGTCCTGGGAAGGCACAGCCTGTGTGACAAGTTATATAGCTTTAATTATATACAATTCAGGGGCAGTTCAAATGTTTTAAAATTTGTTTTAATCTCTAAAATTGGATGTAAATGCATGGCTATTCTTATTTCTGAATTGTTTTTGGTTTCTAAGGAAGTTTTCTATTGGTTGTCCTAGTCCAGTGTATACAAGGAAACATTTTTCTCCTCTTGAGGACAAAGAATATGTCTTTAATTTCATATCTGCACACTGAAACTTCTGCTGTGTATGAAGGAATGAACACTTATTTTATGTTTGTTGACCTCCATCCTGGCTGGTCTGTATGTCATCTTGACACAGGCTAGAGTCATCAGAGAGGGAGGAGCTTCAGTTGAGGCAATGCCCCCATGAGATTCAGCTGTAAGGCATTTTCTCAACTAGTGGGGGAGGGCCCAGTCCATGGTGGGTGGTTCCAACCCTGGGCTGGTGGTCTTGGATTCTATAAGAAGGCAGACTGAGCAAGCCATGGAAAACAAACCAGTGAGCAGCATCCTTCCATGGCCTCTGCATCAGCTTCTGCCTCCAGGATCCTATCCTGTTTGAGTACCTGTCCTGACTTCCTTCAGGGATGAACAGCAGTGTGGACGTGTAAGTCAAATAAACCCCTCCTCCGCAACTTGCTTTTTGGTCATGGTATTTCATCACATCGATAGAAACCCTAAGGAAGACAACCTCCAGTGGAAAGTACTCTAGAATTCACCTCATCAGACATGGCCCATGCTTTCCTAAATAGAAGAATCATTTATATCTCCCTGGGACTCCATTGGAAATGTTAGCAGCAGAATTGGTAGGGAAGTGCTTAGCAGTCTGAATTGTTAATGTGCCTAGGAGTTAATTCTATCACTTGTAAATTTGGAGAGCCCACCCCTGTTTTACAGACGTTGTAGAAACCATCAGTGATTTTTTAGTTTCTTTTTAGGTCTTTGGCATTAGGTAAGACAAATACACATTTTCCTGTAGTACAGAAGGGTTTGTTGTGATGCTGAACACTCTTTGGGGGAATTCAAGATCAGTTGTTGAAGTGCAATTGAGTCTCATATAACAGAATGGTGGTTCCCATCCATCCATGATATTGCTGCCTCTTTCTATGCATTGACTTCAATATGCTCTTTGTATGGCTCAATGAATTTCTGGTGCCTTCAGTTTGTACATGGTCTGTCAAGGCCCCTCAGCTCGAGTCATCTCGCTGTTACCTGCTTCCTGGGAACTCACTGAAACAGTTTCAATTCCCCAAGTCAGTCTTTGTAAGTGGTCATTCCTGAGCTCAACCATTCCTAAGTCTTGGGCAAGATCCCTAGAGATGGTGTGGCAAGTCACCTAGCACTGCATTCTCAGGCAACAGTCCTGACAGGCTTGGGGACAGGCACAGCCGTGCTTTGTCACTTGATCGACACGATCCCGGAATTGCTTCTCTAGGCAGTTTTGAGAAACTTCATGATTGTACGTTGGTACAGTCTTGGGACTGTGCTTGAGACCAGCATGCCATGGCTTAGTCGCAGACATTCCTCAGAGCTGTGCAACTGAAGGTATATGCGACTGAGCAGCAGCAATAGACGACATGTCTGATCAGCCTTTGCTTACCATGAAGGTTTCTGTGTCTGACTGCCCAGAGCTTTTCATTGTATTTTGATCATAGTTTTAGGAGTCTGTGTTAGTTAGGGTTTCTATTACTGAGAAGAGACACCATGACCACAGCAACTCTTATAAAGGAAAACATCTAACTGGGGCTAGCTCAGGGGTTCAGAGGTTTAAGTCCATTATCATGGTGGGACATGGCGGCCTGTAGGCAGGCATGGTGCTGGAGAAAGAGCTGAGGTTTCTACATCTTGATCTGCAGGCAACAGGAAGTGAATTCCACACTGGATGTAACAAAAGCATAGGAGACTTCAAAGCCACCCCCACAGTCACACAAGTCCTCCATCAAGGCCACACCTTCTGATAGTGCCACTCTCTATGGGTGCCATTTCCTTTCAGACCACCACAGGGTCTAAAGAGTCCTTCAGGAATGCCCCTAGTGGCTATGAGAAAGGATCAGAAACAGAGGTATGATGTCTAACAGAAACACCCTTTTGCCATCTGCTTCATTTAGAGTGGATCAGGTACTGTTCTGAGTTTTAGCAGTCACATCAGAAGTGAAGAAGCAAGGAAGTTATTTGCCCCAGACTTGGTCCCAATTTTCTTCTGTGTGTGTTTGTGTGTATTCATGTTTATGTGTGTATGTGTGTGGGTGAGTGCACATCTACCATGTACATGTATGAGTATGTACATGGAGGTCAGAGGTCAACTCCAGTTGTCATTCCTCAGGTGTGTTCATTTTGGTTATTTCTCTGGCCTGGAGCTAGCCAAGTGGACTAGAATGGCTACCAGAGAGCCTTGGGGAATCATCCTGTTTCTGCTTCTCCAGTGCTGGAATTACAACTATGTGACACAATGCTTGACTTTTTTTTTTTGAATGGGTTTTGGGGATTGAACTCAGATCTTCATTTTTGCAAAGCAAGTATTTCACTCAGCTGTTTACCCACCCCATTTTTTTGCCCCAATTTACTCTTCTAGGTAAGCTGTTCACTTGACTCCTTGGACATTGCCTAGGCTTTGACCATGGGATGTCTACATCCAAAACATGGTTGCTCTTGACTCTCTCATTGCCCAAGTTTAAATCAAAATAAAATTCCCTCTGTCTGATCTCAGATTTACGACTGTTCTGGGAAATGTCACAGAAGCAGAGGCGGTGTTATTACACTAGAAATAATCCCCAGAAGCAGAGTCATGCAGAAGACTTCTGGAGCTCTGGCTCTAAAAGCTCCAATGATGTCTGGTGACAGGTTCATTTGAGGTCCAATGATGGAACATCACTTAGAGGTAGCAATGAATGACTCTGTATAATTGAGTTCACATGTTAGTTACTGCTGCTCTTTGGTTTCTTTTTGTTTACCTGTCTTGGACCACGGGCACAGAATCCTGGGGAAGACCACTGTCAGGGGTTACATTTTCCTCCAGTTACAAATGGATACGGAAGCTTAAGGCTGGGATCGCAGATGCTTAGATTATAAGATCCTTTTTTATTGTTCTGGCACATGCGGGATGCTTAACTGTTGCTCTCTATTGCAAGAGAGAAACCCAAAAGCGAAGATTGTATGTCTCTAGTCAGAGTCTGGATGTTGGAGGGCTGAAGTAATCACACACAAAAATACAAGAGTAGAGACAAGGATCCTGGGCCTAAGAGGAGGGGATTCTGAGACGGCAGAAAGAATGCTTTATAAAGACTCCTAGAGGGTAGTGATGAGACTTAGGAACTTGAAATCTTCTCTCTCATGCTCATGCTACTTACTTTTGGAAATCTAATTCTTACCCAGTTAGAAAACTACCCGTTCAATTTACATACATTTTTTAAAGAAAAAGGAATGGTGTGTGTGTGTGTGTGTGTGTGTGTGTGTGTGTGTATAACAAGCTCTTACTCTGTCACCTTGGCTGGCCTTGAACTCACTCTATAGCTCATGTTGGCCTTGAACCTGCAGGGTCATTCTGCCTCTGTCTCTGAGTGATAGGACCGCTCCACCGCACCCAGCTAAGATTTACTTTAAATAAATATTCTCTCCACTTGAGATTTTAAAAGTAGAAAGTCTGAGAATAGAATCTCGCCTTTTCTCAGGAGGTTAGGTAATTGTTGAAACACTAGACAGTAAACCCACAAAGGCAAATAAAAACACAAGCCTGTCTGGTTCTTGGGATTTTTACAGTGCACAGCATGTTCCATACAACGCAGTGGCTGTCTGCCTAAGATTCGATCAAAGGGATCATGTGGTGAATGAGGCCTATGGTTGGTGAGATGAAGGACGGTTTGAGCAAGGGCGTTGACATGGGGAATAGCCTGACTAGCACAGAGGTCCAGGGTGTGGTGGAAGGAACCTTGCATAGCCAGAGAAAGGACAGGTTGTAGATGGTTTTGAGCGAGTGCCTATTAGACAAGATGGACAAAAGAGAGAGATTAAGAGTTTCATAAGTGGGAAAATGATGGTGAGTGCTTTCAGAAAAATATCTTATGAAGTTATTAAAAAGTGAGTTGGCAGGCTAGAGTGGTGGCTACTTAGGTGATCTGAAGTTAATGAGGCATGGACCCAGATAGTGAAAACTGAAAACTTCAAAGCCATTCAAAGCTAAGACACAGTGGCAGGAAGGCCTACAGGGAGGTAGGGGACATGGGAGGTTCAGTCTGGAAGACTGAGCGAGATGAGTTGGTACTGAAGCTGGGGGTCCTTGGGAGGAAGCTAATTTGGATGGATAGAAAGGTGCCCGACTCAGCAGTGGGAGGACAAAGTTTGAACTTCTACAAGCTGGAGAGGTGAAAAGTCAAGTCAGACACAAGTCAGACTTACAGATCCAAGAGGCTCTAACCTGGTCCTGATAGTTCAAGACATGGAAAGGTGGAGAGAGGTAAGCAGAAGGGTTCCTCGAGGGAAAAACAGTCTGGATGTAAGTCATCTCCTGATCCCCTTGGCCGTTTCTTTATTCTTATTTCTTATTTTGGATTTCTAGCTTGAAGTGTTGTGACCAATTAGAACACATCCTAGAACCACTAGAAGAGTATATGATCCTAACCTGCTTTGCAAGTAGCCTGTGGTGACACAAGACCCTCAAAGGCAAGCGCCTCAAGTCCTCACCTGAGGATGATGGTTCTAGAGCAGGACTAGCCTCCGAGCTCTTCCTTCTCAGTGGTGGCGGCTTCATAAATGCGAATGTGGGGAAGTGTCCAGACTGTATAGCAACACCGTTCCCACAGACTGTGTCCATCACAGACCACACTGCTTTTTTTAAAACCTGGAATGATTTCTAAACACGGTTGCATTTTGTGTAAGCCCTTGCTATACATTCCGTCAAGTAGATGTTGGCAGTCTTTACTTGTTGAATTCCTGAAGTCTAGAAGCTAGCGGCCAGAATATTTCCTTTGCTTTTTTCCTCCTTCTTTTCCCCTTTTGAGAGGAGGCAGTTAGTGTGTTTGGTGTGCCAGCCACCCTGGATGGATGTGAGGCTTTAAATGGTCCCTTTCTTTGCAGGTAGGTTGGCAGCTGGAATGCTGTTGGCAAAATGGGCAACTTCAGATGCCCGGTTGAGAGCAGTGAAGTCCATTTGAATTGCTTATTCATTCTTCCTGCTGGGGCTGTCTCAAAGTTCTGCTGGGTATCCAGTGAGCTGGGGGCATATTTGCTTTCTTCTTTCTAAAGAGTTTCTTTGTGAAAAGACAAAACCAAGGTGTTTGTTCTCTCTCTCTCTCTCTCTCTCTCTCTCTCTCTCTCTCTCTCCTCACCCCCCAATTCTCCTCTTAACTTTTTTTTGTCCTAGAGAGTAGAGTCAAAACTCAAAGTCCTTAGATAGTCTTGAACTTGGCATCTAGCCTAGGGCCTGCTTGTCTTATCTGTTTTTCTGTCTTTATACTACTGTGGATACCCTGGCTTCTTGCTGCCGAACAACACAAGATGTTTGCTGCTTAATTTTAGCTCTTGGCCCTGTAGGGCTTCAGTACCCCCAGGCTAAGCTAAGAGGCACGCTAGGCGTTCGCTTCTCTGGGTCGACCTTCTTTCTGGGCATTGCACACATTGCTCTTTTTCTTCAGCTTCTCTCTCCCACAGCGGCCTCATAAATGCCATTGGATAGCCTGTGTGGTTACATGATACACAACTGCTATAGCCCTAAGCTGGGAGCAGGACTGCATGACACCATGGACTTTCTAAGTCAGAGAAACCCTGAGATCTAGTTTGGGGAATGGAATGGGAAGAAGGGGAGAGCAGAAGGTGTTGCCAGCAGGGGCTGGAGATAGCCCAGCACTGCCTCCAGTAGGGGATCCTCACTGGTGAAGTTGGAACCTGGCTATGTGGCAGAAAAGGCCTTGGAATGCTTCTGAGTGAAGCACAGTTAGTTGGCTTAGTTGTTAAGAAGAGACAAGGGAGAGCGTCTGCTTCAGATTTAAATGCTGGCCTGTGGAAGCAAGAGAGGAAAAAAACTGAGAGAGCTGGAGAAAGAGAAGCCTAGGGAAATGACAGCATTCATCTAAGGCAGGATGGGACCTTCTCCGGAGAAAGAATTGCATCCAAGTGTCATAACAACGGCTCCATCATCTATCCGGGGTTCATCCATTCGCCAGTCATCTACAGGTGTCCATCTTTCGTCTTGCTTTCACTTGTTATGCAGAAGTAGTTTTCCACTCTCACCTGGCAGAAACTGTAGCCAGATTTTGGACTGTGCTAATTACTTTGCTGTTGCTGTGCTAAAACACCATGACCAAGGCAGCTTAGAAATCAAGAGTTTGTTTGGGCTGTGGTTCTAGAGGGTTAAAGTCCTCGAAGACAGGGAAACAGCAACAAGCAGCAGGCGTGGAAGCTGGAGCAGAAAGCTAGGCACTCCATCTTGAACTACAATCAGGAAGCCAGAACACTGGCAATGACCAGATGCTTTGAAACCTTAAGGCCCAGCCCCAGGAATGTTCTTCCTCTAGTAAGGCTATGCCTCCCAGACCTTCACAATCAGCACCACCAGCTGGGGACCACAGGAGCCAATGGGGGACATTCTCATCTAAACCACTACAGTGAGTGAGATGCTTCTTTCCAGCTTCTGACCCCTCAATTTCCCCATTTTTGTATCCTCAGTATCTTCTCACCTTCATTCAGTGTTCACTTTCTGAGTACTTGCCAAGGTTCCAGGACAGCTCTAGGGTGAAAGAGAAGGCCTGGGCTCAGAAAAGAGGGAGAATGGCAGGCCTTTTTCTAGTTCAGGTAGAAGGTGAGATGTGCTTGTTTTCTCTGTTTTTCTTTCATGAAGTACTGAGCCTGAGAAGCAGGTGTAGGGAGCCTGCCTGCAAGTGTGTGGGAAATAATCCCAGACAACGGCTACCTGTTTGCACCACAGTGACTCAGAGGTTCCAAGGAACTAGATTGGGGATATATTATTCCCCAGCGTTGCTGTCTCCAGGTTTGAAAGACTTTAATGGTGGCGACTCAGCCGTCTTTCCAAGGTCAGCATGCTGGGTCCTTGTGGGTGGGCGCTTGTCATAGAGAGCATGATAGAACATTCTGTTTTCTGTGTGAGCCTTTGATTAGCTTCAAAGCCAAGACGATTCGCTGTGCACCACGACAGGTGAGTCCTTGAATATTTAATATGTGCTGGCTTTATTCCATTCCACAGGGAGTCATTCTTGATAAAAGGTACAGCTACATTAGGCTGGAAGCTGTTGCTATCACCTTTCTTTGTTGGATATAGCCTCTGCTCCAGAGAGCCTATAGAATAAGAGTGGAAATCTTGATGCCAATCGGGGTGGTGGGTAAAATAATGATGCCAGTGGATGCAACGTTAAAGGCGCCTGGTATGATCACTATGATTTGGTGGTTTCAGGCTGCATACAGGCTGAATGGTGGGCCCCACCCCCAGGGCAGTCAAATGTTCTATTGTGGTGACTTGAAGGGAGAAAGAACAAAGCAAATATGGTTCCCTGTGAGTTTACATCTTTGTGATGCAAGGCAAATGCCTAATGGAAGGAATACTGTAACAACTGTCAGGGAATGTTCCTGTCCTGCTTCTGCTATTGACTGACTGAGTGAGTCACCCAGTCTCCTGTGCTTGAGATCTTCCATCTGCCACTAAAGGAGAGCATGTCCAATCCTTCTCTGTGGCCAGAACACAGGGAGAGTTATTCCAGGGATTTCCATGGTAAAGATTAGAGATACAATTAAAGGTAGTATGTCCATGTCAGTCCAGCCAGCAGGAACACTAATTTCCAGAAGTCAATAGTCTTGAAGCTGGGTGTTGTCCCACACACCTATAATTATAGCACTTGGGAGGGAGGTAGAGATGGGAGGGTCAGCTGTTCAAGGTCAGCTTCTGCTGCAGAGTGCATCTGAGGCCAGTCCGGACTATGTGAGATCCTGCCTCAAAAACAAAACAAAACAAAATAAAACAAAACAAAACAAAAAAGCTTGTTCTGTAGAGTGGAATTAATGCCTTGTTTTCTGGGTTGTCATGAAGCTAATGTGCCATGAGATGTGCAAATTGGCCAGCATAGCACCTGATAAATGTGTTTGTTGCATATATGTGTATATGTTTATGTGTATATATGAGTGTGTTGCATGAGTGTGTGCATGTGTGTTTATGTCTCTCTCTCTCTCTGTGTGTGTATGAAGTTTTTTCTTTCACTTCTCTCATGCTTCCTCCTCATTGAACTTCGAATCTGTCTGTGGGTGGTTGTCAATGTCATGACTACAGACTTTGATACTGACTTGACCTCTTTGATGCACAAGTGGCAGAAATACAAAGGAACACCCAGGGTTCAGCAGAAAGCGCTGATAACTACATCTGAACCTGCTTGTACTCGCATGTCCAAATGAACCCTGTCTCCGGGTGTGATTCCTGTGTCTTCCTATCCCAGCCACAATTTCAGATTGTTAGACTATCCCTGGAATCAAAGGCAAGAACTCTTTAGGTTAGCTCTCCACACTGGCTTCACATTCCAGCATCTAGACGGTCTCTACTCAGAACTTGCCAGTCAGTGGCTTCCACTGCCTACAGGATTGAAACCCCAACTTTTCATCACGTTGTGTAAGGCGTTTCTGGGATGATTCTAGCCTTGTCATCCTTGGCTATCAAGTTTCATCTTCAGACCCAGTACTTCAGCCTAATGGGACCACACAGAGTTTAGCAATAAATGCCCCTGCAGAGCCCCAGAATGCTCTGCCACCTCAAATGCCACCATCTGTGAACTTCCCTGGCTCCACCACACCCTGAAGTTTGAATGGCAACCCCTTCTTTTATGGTTCATTACCACGGCTGCCCATTTCCCTTATAACAGACAGCTCACTATGCTAGACATTTGCATGCTTGCGTGTCTATGGTGTAGGAGCTCCTTGAGGCTAGAGACCTTGTCTGAAGAAATGGCCTGTATCCCATCTGACTGTCCTTTTGGAATTAAATGTCATTAAAACAGAAAAGTGCCTCGTGTTTTACTGTGTTCTCCACTCCTGACTGTTTTCTTCCTGGGACCGGACCACTCACTGCCAAAAGAAGGATAGGATTCAATGACACATGTTTTTGTATCTAAATTTCTCCTGATTTTTATTTCCCATTTTACTTATATTTTACCACATTTTTCATCTGTATTTGCCAAGATATATGGTTAATCGCATTTATGACTATGCATGCTTGTAGAGTGTATTCACTTGAGGAATGGCTGTAGCTTACCCTTAGAGATGGCATCTTACCATTAAAGGTTTCTTTGACTAAGAAAATTCCAAGATGTTTTGAAGGTCCTGGTAGCTAGCACCCCACCCTGGTTAGCCCTGAACACTTTACCACCCATCTCACACGCTCTCCTAGCCACACACCTGGCCTCAGGTATGCAGAATGTATTGGGCTAAGAGACAGAACAGGAGTACTCTCTTGTTTATCTCCGCCATTGTCTAGTTAAGGTCTCTCATCTTTCCCACTGTGCAATACGGAACTTGACTCCACTGTCTCCGGGTGCTTTCTGCCTCCGAGACATTAATCAATTGTGAGCAAGTGGTGTCTAAGTATGAATTCACTTATGAAAACACTTTCAACACTGGTTCAAAAGCAGTTTTAACTAGGCTCCACCCTACAGAGGAAAGCCATAAAAAGCGGAGAGGTCTATGACAAAGTAACTTTGTTCATACCAGATCACATAGTGTGCTTGGATTCCCTTGTTAAGAAAACCAATTTGTTTCCAAATGCTTTCTTTCTAAGAAGTACAGTCTGTCAATGTTTGATAAAAGAATCAAGAGTCAAATTGCCTGCAGTGCCTTGTAGGTTTGGAAGTTACAAAGTAACTTTGGGAATTTTAGGCTTACATAGGAAGGGAAAGGGTGCGGGTAAGAGATTCCTACATGTGCTCTCTGCTGGGAATAACTGGCCCGGTTGAGGACGGAGAGAAGGGCTTTGTCTGTAGTCAGGGGCAGGAATGGCCTCTGAGCTGAGGGCCATTTGCTTTAAAGGGGATTCTGGTACCTCTCATCTCCAAGCCTCTTGGGCTATGGTGGCTCCGCCACGGACATCTTGTTGCACCCACCTCCCACAGAAGAAATAGCAAGTTTTAATATGGAAACTCCCGATCCTGGTACAGACTCAGCTGATGATCTGGAGTCCTTGTTTTGCAAATTGAAAAGCCAAGAACTGATGCTCAGAACCGTTCATCAATTAGCCTTGAGTCTTACAACTCACAACTGACAGGGCTGGGGTCAGAGTCCGGGTGTCCTGGATCTCTGGAGGGTGACTCCCTCCATGTTCTCTTCTTCCTACTTTCACATGTGATGTCTCGTGGCTCCTCAGCACAGCTAAGAAATACACCTAGAAGTGGAAAAAGAGACACGAAGCTAAAGCCCCGCTCTGTTTGGAAAGCCCCCAAGAACAACCATTTACATGACCACAGAGCTGAAATGATAAGAGATATAGTGAGCATCCCTATTAGAGAATCTTGTAAAATTGTAAGACACTTTCAGCTGTTCCTGTTGGAAGACATTATTTCCTTGGAAGCATAAGTTGTGAAAAGCTAGCTGTAAGTAAGCATCAACACACGCCAGACGAGGGGCTTGCTTGGTCCGTGAAGGAGAGTGAGGAGATGGCTCAGTGGGTAAAGGTGCTTGAAGCCAAGCCCGATGACCTGAGTTCGAGTCCTGAGATGCACATGGTAGAGTGTGTGAGAACTGATTCCTACAGGTTGTTCTCTGACCCTCACGTCTGAAATGTGGCATGGGTCAGCCAGCACATGTACGCCCTCCTGACTCTCATGTCTGATATGTGATACGGGACACCCAGCACATGCACACCCTCCTGACCCTCATGTCTGATATGTGATACGGGACACCCAGCACATGCACACCCTCCTGACCCTCATGTCTGATATGTGATACAGGACACCCAGCACATGCACATCCTCCTGACCCTCATGTCTGATATGTGATACGGGACACCCAGCACATATACGCCCTCCCATGTAATAGAAATGAAAAGACATTCTAGTGAAAGAATCTAATGATAACCCAGTACCACTGTACCAATACTGTTAGAACTTAAACTCCTGGTCACTACTATTCCTAAGACCTCCTGACATCCATGTGTGTCTGTCATAGTAGGATTTGCACAGGAGAAACTTTACCCGAGAGAGACTTTCTGGACTGGGAGGTAGAGATTTGACCTGCACCACCTATATTGTCTCTTTCGGTCATGGCAGATTCTGACTTTAACTGAGGTCAAAGACCGAGCAAAGATTTCTAAGATGAAGCTGGAAACGCTATGGTTGGCGCGAATGGGAATGATAGGAGGTCAACACAAGAAAGGGCCCTGGGGTCTCAGTGACTGAGTACTTTGTGTGAATCTAGTCTCCTGTCCCTGGCTTCTATGTTGAGTTCAGGATTCATAGCTTCTTTTTTGTTCAATAAAAGGAGAGAAAATGCAGCTGAGCCCAAGAAACTAAGTCCATTCTGAAATAGCTTCTCCCGGTCTGATGCAGCATCACATAAACTGTTCATCAGCTGATTCTTTCTTTTAAAATATAGGCAGGGTTCTGACCAGTGTCTGCACAGCTTTGAGGCCTTACCTGGAACATGGTATACACCCAAAAGTCAACTAATACTCCCTAGAGGGTTGTTGTAGTAGTAATGTTTGTTGTTGTTGTTGGTGGTGTGTGTGTAGTCTGGGGGACAACCTCAGATTCTTATCTTCAGGAATGCCATCCTCTTCTTGTGAAATGGGGTCTGCCATTGGCATGGATCTCACTAAATTACCTGACTATTTTTCTAGTGAACCCCAGGGATTCTATTGTCTCTGTTTTTCTAGCACTGGGGTTACAAATGTGCACCACCATATCCAGAATTTTCACGTGGGCCCTGGAGGTCAGTCAAATCAAGTCCTTCCATTTTCAAAGAAGCATATTTATTGATGAGGAAATTTCTCCAAACCCTATTTTTATATTTTCATTAAATGAGGTGCACCTAGTCATGGGATAACCCTTTCTCAGATGCTGAAATCGATTGCTTACTTGAAGGAACAGCAATAAAAAGTAGGGTAGAAGATAATGAAGCTATACCAAATCTCTGTCAGATGCAAATTCCAATTTATATATAAAGGATTAAATGGAAATGATGTGATGGTTTATATCAGCTTGCCAGCTTGTCAGGGCCTAGAATAACCTAGGAAAGGCACTTCTGGGCACTTCTGTGGGAATTCTTTAGGTTAGATTAGCCTTGGTGCAGACCTGTGGGGGCATTGTCTAGTTCAGCTAAACTGAAGTAGGCATCCCTCACCCTGATGTGGGTCATAATACTGAATGGCTATTTCCTGGATTACATGATAAAGGACAATGTGACCCAAGCATCAACATTCACTGTTCTCTGCTTCCTGACTGTGGATTCAGTTTGACCAGCTGCCTCAGGATCCTGCTCCCATGACTCACGCTCTGTCCTGATGGAATATACCCTCAAAGAATTAGCCAAAATAATTCCTTCCCTTGTACTCTGCTCAGGGTGTTTTATCACAGCAACACAGACGTTGCTAATGCGAGCGGGGAGAAATGTTGCTCCCCAACCGCGTAAGGCTACTCACCATTGGAAATAGTCACAGTAACCATTTAGGAGTATGAAGAATGGTTGGACTTCTCTATGGGCTGAATTAACCAGGAGCAACTCTACGCTCAAGGGAAGTCATCTCTTAGTTTGGAAGATTGTTACACAGAAAATTTACTACCTTGTGAAAATCTGGGACCAGTTATTAAAAATAAAAAAACAAGACATGTATTTTAATCACACACCAGAAGTGAAGCTATTAAAATAAAAGTGTCTTCTGAGGATACATAAAAAAGAAAACAACCTCAAACTTTATTGATAACAAGGAGAACCATGGTTACTCAAGGACCAGCCAGTAAACCATGGGGGTGTGGTCTTGGGTCTTTGACTATAACATAGGCTTTTGGACTAAATGAAGAATTCAAATAAAGCAGATGGGGGAAGAAAGCTAACTGTGGACCACTAAAGCCAAGTTTGTGGATCCTAATAGCTCAAGTTAGTTCTACAGGTTTATTTTTGGTGAGCTGGTAGATGTTTCGACTCTATTTATGAGGCTCAGTTTTTACCCTAGAGAGAAGAATGTAGTAGAACAACATGGACATGTATGGGTGGAATGACTCACAAGTTTTCTTGCTGAAGATTGGTTCTGTATCCGCACTGGGCCTTCTGCTCAGGCTGGCTAGCTGCGACAGGGAAATGTACCTTTATGAGGCAGTAATTGGGTCTTTCCAGAACGGGGGATAGGAAAGGGAGTTATCAATGACTGTAGCAATAGTGTTTCCTTGTTGGGGACTTACAGTATATCTAGGACTATTGTTTTTTCCTTTTTTTAAATTGATTTTGTTGAGCTATACATTTTTCTCGCTCCTGTCCCTTCCTCTCCCCTCCCTTTCAACCCTCCCCCATGATCTTCCCAATTTACTCAGGAAATCTTGTCTTTTTCTACTTCCCATGTAGATTAGAT
>LOJH01018517.1:0-16139 GCA_001685095.1 Ellobius talpinus
AATTTGTGTGTTGTTATTTTGGGTGTTAAGCTAGCCAGGCGGGAGCCGGGCAGGGCGAAAAGCAGGCCTGCATGCCCCCTTTCACTACAGACCTTAATGGAGAAGACATGTTAAAAAGACCCCTGTCCTTTTGATCATTGCTCATAATTAAGCAAGATTAATATTTCTGGGACTTGAGACACAAGTTCCCATTGCTATTACTTACTTGATTTAGATAGTACCATAGACTCTTTGGGACTATCTCAGTCTCAACTGACCCTAAGCTCAGCATCTTTTAGATAGTTTGGATGAAGGGCATGGAAAAGCTTTCATATCACAATGTAGGAGTTCATTCCAACTTCTTCTCCCCACATTTACTGTGACTGTGTTCTGTGAAATTTTTCTTCTAGAAAATGTTTAATAATCTCACAGTTTAAGAGCTATCAATTCACTCATTGATCTACTCAGTTAATGTTTTGGATGATTCACTGGAAATGATTCCCGGACTTGCCAATATAATACTGAACAAAAGGCACAGAGTACTGAATCTCATTAAACATATAGTGGAATTCAGACACTATGCAGTTCAGGAAAGACTATGTGCTAATTAATGAGCTAGTAATAAAGGCATTGTTAAGCTCTTCTGAGGATACCTCAGGTGACATTTGAATATAGCCCTGTATAGCATTGAGGAGAAGCCAATAGAAGATTTCAGGAAGCAGGGATTTCCAGGTATTGAGAGCACTGAGGACAACATTCTGGTGGGAGATATGTACTTGGTGAAATAGGAACACTCAGTTACCCTGTGTTTCAGGAACAGAGTAAGCGAGACAGATACTGATGATAAATGGGTTAGAGCCTAGGACACAACAGTCTGTGTATGTGATTTGGGTTCAGAGTCCCAAGTTTGTTCTGAGTGAATTGGGAGTTTATTAAAGACTTTGACTAGAAGAAAGAAATAATGTAAGTTATGACTTTAAGGGAACATTTTGACTGTTATAAGGGATCAAGGGTGAACCTAGGAGGCTGATTGATTCCAAGTTGTTGCCATTAGTGTTTATGCAATGGATAGTGACAGTTTGAACTAGGAGAGTAGTAGAGAAAGTTGTGAGAAACAGCCTTATTATAGATATTTTTCAAAGTTAAAGTCAACAAAATTTACTGACAAGTGAGGTATAGATAAAAGCAAAGGAATGACTTCAATTTAACACAAGAAACTGAAAAGATGGAGCTGACACTTACACAAGAAAATGGCAAGGGCACATTGAGAGAAGATGGTCAGAAGCCCAGTTTTGAAGCATGACATTTTAAATATGTGTAAAACATCTTGGAGACATTAAGAAGTTAGATGCAGAAGTCAGGGATTCTGAAGGGGTGTCTAATTAATGACAATCAGATTCATGATGATTTTGATGCCATGAGCACACATATGGTATAAATTGTATGCTAAAGTTAGATAAAATCGCATTAAGGATAACAAAGTTGAAGGATTGGATTCTTAACATGCCAAGATTTATACAGGGACTGAAGATGTTTCAGCAAAGGAGAGAGCGATAGCAGTAAGTAGAAGCAAGTGATGTTCTTGAAAAGGTATTTCAAAAAGTAGGAGGAGGTTATTAACTAAAAGTTGATGTGTTGAGTCTAATGGGGCAGAGGATTAAGAATGTAACACAGAGGCTGCTAGTAGGCTTGGCAGAGCCAGTTTTGTGGAGATAGTATTTTCTAAATTTTCCTGGCCTATGCTAAAGAAATAGTGGGGGGAGAATATGGGGGAAGGAATACAGACCAGTCTTAGGGAGCATTTTCTTTCTCTGAGACAAATGAAGATATACCTGGAAATGCTAAGGGGGAAGTTGTGCCTTATGTATACATCAATTCTGCTGATATAGGGTAGAATGAGTAATTTGTGGTGGAAAAAGTAAAAGGAAATTTATTGAATCAATTTTCTTGGTTTGGGGATAAGTTGTAGCAGACACATGAAAGACTATTATTAGGAATGTCTTTTCAGTATTGTACATGAGGGAATGCAATATGGGTGATCCACATAAAAGTATTTAGTGTGGTGCTTTGGTGTGGGAACATGTGGATATTGCCTTATGCTTCTTGCTCTGTTGTCTTGATGAAAAGGATGTAAGGTAATCATCTGAGAAAAATGAGGCAAGGAGAGATAAAAGGATTTGGGATGGTGTAGGAAGGTAGAACTAGTCAGAAGAATTTAAGAAATTTTAAAGGTAGTTTATGTTGTATTTAGCAGCAGCAGTGACAAATGTCTAAAGCTTCGTACTCATCTGTTTAAGGTGGACTAATCCTCGTGGTTGCATTTCCCCCATTTATGTTTGCAAGCCTGGAATGATGAAGAACTGGCTTCCTACATGGCTTATTTTTTCCTAACAAGAATGAGGAAGACCAGGCTATGAACACATGTAGAGGGCTGGGCAGAGTGTTGGACCAGAAATTTTTGTTGACTATAAACCAAGGAGTTAGGCATGAGTGACAGTGATGAATTGGAATGGTGCTATAGTGTAATCTGAATGGGGCTGGGGAATGACTGAGCAGGAAAGAGACGTATATGACATTGGTGTCACATATGAAATCCTTAAAGGTAATAGTTTAGATTGGTGATAGAGTAGGGCAGTTTAGAATATGATTGTAAAGTGAGGTCACATTTATTGGAAGAGGAGAAGTCATGTAAGTCAGGATGATAATGAGTCATGATATTCACATTCAAACCACTAACCTGAGACTACTTATGACAACTAGGATTAAGTCATGAAATGGTGTAGGAACAGGAGAGATTTTCAGGGAACATTTGCTAAGTAAAGACCTGTTATGCAATGACAATCAAACAACAGGTTGAGAGATGTTTCTTATGGTTGAGGTAAAAATTATTGATCCCATTCTAGAATAGGCTGGGTGAGAATTCTATTTCCAAAAAACAGAATTCAAAAGATTAGCGCACACCTTTAATCCCAGCACTCTGGAGGCAGAGGCAGGTGGATCTCTGTGAGTTTGAGGCCAGTCTGGTCTACAAGAGCTAGTTCCAAGGAGGCTCCAAAGTTACAGAGAAACCCTGTCTCGAAAATCCAAAAAAAAGATTAGTTTTGAGGCTATAGCATGGTAATTTCTCTTTCTCTGAACTTTGCAAGTACTTAACTTCCCAGAGCCCAACAGGATAAATTCACAGACCACTAACCAGCATTTTCTCTCTAAAAACACTGTTCTTTGGAAAGAAGACAAATGCCGGAAGAGGGTATTATATAAAGAGAAGATGACAAAGCAGAGAACAGTCAATGGAATTTAGTTTTTCCGCACTCTTATGCTAGCCCCTAGAGTTTAGCATTGGTTTTTAGTATTGGAAACTGACTACTTCTTTAGAAATACCGAGTACTGTGAAAATACAGTGCTCTATTTGCCCTAATGAATGAATGGAGTTCTCAGTCCTTGGGTGTGGTTCTTTAGGAAGGCAGAATATATTTTTTCCAAACAATGCTACATATGGTTAGGTTCCTAAGTGAGTCTGTTTAATCATTTTCCCCCTTAGTACAGAGTATTATTTTTTGTCTTAATACATAGCACTGTATACATATTATAATACTGGATTAATTTAACCAGAAGGAGAGACATTCTCATTTTCTTTGGGGTTGTTTTGACTCAAAAGAATCAATGCCACCGATATTTCTTCCCTTTGGGAAGAACTGGAACCCATGTCAAGGTGTTAAAAATGATTCTTACAATCAGCCCAATTTTGCATTCTCTCTGGCACCAGAGGAAACACGAGTGAAAGGGAAGGATGAACTCTACCAGAAGCCTATTAAAATAGGCTCAAGCATTGGGACCAAAGAGCATTCTAAAGTCAAGCTTTACTAGCAGTGATTCAGACACTGCTTTAATTTTTGCTGAGTTTTAGAGTCTATTTCCCCAGAGACAAGAACCTTAGGAGAGAAGACAGTCATGCGTTGTTATTGACAAATCACAGCAGTGTAGAGCATTAGGGGAAAATGCACTTGAGAAGTACATGTGCACTCAGACCTTTTCACCCAATCCACCAGGTGTCTCCTCCACTCTCCTCACCGCGGGAGAGTTTCTCCACAGGGTGATATTGCCCGTTCCCTCTAATTCTCTTCCACACTGTTCCTACCATGCATAACATGCTTTCCAAGTTGCTATATTGTGTAGTTTATTATCACTCTGCTTGTTTCTATGACCCATGTATTCTCTGATGGAAAGCAACGTAGCATGCAGGAATGATATAACTCTAGGATTAGACAATTCAGTTTAAACTTGGATTGACCTCTTGCTGGTTATGGAGTCTCAGGAAGCTTAATTGGCTTCTCAAGACTCAGTTTCCTCATATATGAAATAAAATCCACCAATGAATATCCTGCTATGTGGATTCATTGTGCTCACCATGTGTATCTGATAGTATGTCTGGCACCATTATCCATATTATCCTTGATAATGAGTCCTCTTGCTAACTCTGGGGAGTAACAATGATGTACCTTTTATAAAATTAGATGTCTGATTCATTGAGCAGCTCTGCAAGGAACAGAGTTAGGATTCAAGTACAGGCTTGTCTAGCTGCTATTACATTTCACGCCCTGCCTTCTTAACTGGGGACCTTCATGGTGTCTTCAATGATAGAGATGTTTACTGAGGGAGTCTGTAAGTCCTTCCCAGAATGTTCCTGGATATATAGGAGGAGGTGGTTCTATGGTCAAATGACTAGCTTATTCTACAGTCCTTGCACAGAAAGTTTGGTTTTCCTTTGATAAAACTCTTTATATGAGTTTATATAATTTTATTTCTTACTGGAGATATCACCATGCTCCACTTAAAATGGCTGTTTTTAAAGATCATGGTTAGAAAAAGTCATATTAAGTAAAAAGCTAACTCCATGAATTTCAGCATCATTACAGAAGTTGACCAAAATATAAGAACAGCATCAGCAACAGCAGTATAATGATAAGCACACTGAGAAAGACACGAGTCATGGAGACACATTGTTTTCTGGTTGTTCTTTTAAACAGTTAAAGATAACACAGAACTTGTGAAAGATAAAAATCTGGCTGATCTTGGGTCACTTGTTGAAAGAAAGTGGCAAAACAAACCTTCCACGTCACATAGTTCTGCTTAAGAGCAACATTATTCTTATGTATCCAGGACACATCTTTCCATCAATAGAAAACAAATAGAAGAATTACTAGGGTTTCAGAAGCTGGTTGGTTACAGGTAACTTTTTGATGAGAAACCGAGGTCTGGGAGTACCTTTCCTGTGAAAAGTTCAAAAAGTTGACCAAATCTCTCCCTCCAAAGATTAAACTGTCTTCCAAAGAATTTATTTTACTTATATAACAGAGAAATGGGAAGGCAAAATAATAAAAAAAGAGGAAGGAAAACCCTTGATGGAAGCTGTGAGATAGAGAGATGCACAAGAGGAGAAAGGAGGCTGACTGCAGGGTGAAGAAAAAGAAAGTGCTATGGTCTGGGTGGCTTCCAGCCACCTCAGCAGACTTTATGTGCTGTTTTCATCAGAAACTCTGGCAAAAGACATAATCATTTCTCAACTGGAATTTGATTCCTTTTTAGCTGTGTAGGTGGAAAATAACCTGAGATTGCTGTGTTGGTTTTAACTGGTCCAGGCACACTGTCTCTTCTCCACTGCAGCCATCTGCTGGCAATAAATCTCCACATGATTGCCCTGCAAGGATGTGGGATGCTGAATTTCTTCCTTCAAGGTACTTCTACATACTTTGGCTTAGAAGGACCCTGGAACCAAGATTTCATGAAGATAGATACTTTTACACAGGACTGCATCAATGTTAGAAGCTTTGAGCCTATACTTCATGTGTGTGTGTGCGCGCGCGCGCGTGTGTGTGTGTGTGTGTGTGAGAGAGAGAGAGAGAGACAGAGAGAGAGAGAGTTTTGACAAGACCCTCCTATCTCTGTGTCTATAAGGTAATGGGGAAACAATTAGAGAAATGGAGGAAAGATATAGAAACTGGGTGGATGGCTTGGGTCCAAGTCGCTGGGAAAGTGCAGCTTCATCTCTGAGAGACCATAATGAGTGTGTGTGTGTGTGTGTGTGTGTGTGTGTGTGTGTGTGTGTGTAACCACAGTGGAGTCTGGAGTCAACTTTGGCTGTACAAGTGAAAAGCTTTTGCTGTTGTGACTCAAACAGGTACAGACAAAGTAGGAAGTAGTTGACACATCAATATTACATAAATTAAATTTCTGTTGCCCTAAATGTGCATCCATAGACTGTGTAGCTTCTATGTGACTTTCCTGCAGATAATAACAACTCTATTTACCATGGATAAGATACCAACACAAACATTTCTACTCCATTCTGACTTGAGGAACCAATTAGTTTATTGAGGTTATTTGAAGGAATGTGAGTGGGGGTTATATACAAGAACTCAAGTGAGAGAAAGGCAGGTGAGCATGCTCTTGTCCCAACATGAGTGACAACTCATGAAAATGGCATTCTACTAGTCTCCTGCTAGACTTGCTGTTAGCTTCACAGTATAGTCTCTTTTCTCCTAGGAGTTGAGTATAGATGGCACAGCCTGTGGAAAACCTTGCAAGTCGTGTAAGGGCCCTGGCATTCTTAGCCTTATAACCTTCACACCCCCAATCCCTGGAAGGAATATTCCAATTCTCAGGAAATAACTACACGAGAGTAGTTATTATTATAAAAAGAAGTGTGTTTAGCTCAAGGCTCTAGAAGTTGTAAAGCATTGGTGCTAACATCCGTGTGGCATCAGATGAGAATCCTCCACACAGTCCCCAAATGCCCCATGGCATCATAAGGTGATTAAGAGCAGGCCATCTGACATGTGTCTCCTTTTCTTTTCTCAGAAGACCATAAATTGCCATCTTGTATACTCATCTGGGTTCCCTCCCAAAGGTTCCACCTGGCCCTACCTCTTATTTCACAATGAGAATTACATTTCCCCGTGGTTATTTATAAGTATTGAGTTTTGGTAGGGACATTTAAAGCATAGGAAATACTCAGTAAACACTAATGTTATTTGTTTATTTGGTGTCTACTTTCTTTTCCTCTCTGTGCTTCAGTCCAAGTTGTTTTGATCCCTCTCTTATCTCCTTCAAGTGTTTATAGAGAAGAAGCAACAATGTGAAGCAGAAGCACCCTTGTGCTTCAGCAGCAGACTAGAAGACAAGAGGGAGAAGGAACATGGCTCCTTCATTACTTGTTTGAAGCTTCAGCTAGGACATTACACTTTTCTGTAATTGCAATAAGCAGACTAGAGCTTTTTAGCATTACTTTATGGGAATTTTCCTTAAAAATGGAAATTTTTCAATACCTGAAGTGAAGAAAAGATTTTTTTCTCTTAGGAAAATTGTCTCATAGAGAGGTCCAGGTGCAGCTTATATCTAGCTTACATGTATGCTAGAGGATAAATGGCTGATGGCAATAGCTTCCTAGAAATGAGAGAAAGAGTATGTTGGAGTGACCAACCAATGACCAGTCCAACTTGAGAACCATGGCATGGTATGAGACAGATCCCACAACTGACACTACCTAGAGGGCCAGGAACCACAGACTGGATAGCCCAGAGACCCAAAACAGAAACAAACATGGTTGGCAAAAAGTCAACTAAATGATTACTAATGATACTCTGCTATACTACTAGGCCAGAGCTTAGCATAATCATCACCACAAAGACTCCATCCAGTACCTGATGGAAGTAGATGCAGAGAACCACAGACAAATATTAGGTGGAGCTTAGGCAATCCTGCAGAAGAGGAGGAGGATTGTAGGAGCCAGAGGCATCAAGCATACCACAAGAAAATAACCCACAGAACCAACTAACAAGGGTTTTTAGGGGTTCACAGAGACTGAACCTACAATCAGGGAGCCCATATGGGTCTGACATAGGGAGTCCTGCCATTTTCTGAAAAGAAAGGAGGAGGAATGGATCTGGGTCAGGAGGAAGTTGAGGGCTCTGGAAGGAGAGGAAAGAGGGGAAACTGTGGATGTAATATGCGGGGGAAGAATAAAACAATAAGCATAGTAGGTGTCTGTCATGTGTGTTGGAAATAGAAGATGCATAGAGGTCCCTGGGGGGACTTGGCTGACTTCTTTCTTTGACCTGACACAATTTGTGTACTGAAAAAGTTGTAGCTAGTGTGCTGTGAAATGAATCAAAGAAGTTCAAAGTTCTCACTACCTCTCACAAAGTTTCTTACTAAAGACAAAGACATGCATAAGACCAACACAGGTTAGTTTTAAAAGTCAATTCCACTATGAGATAAAGCAATATTTCTCTTCCTTTTACTGGATCAGTTCTATTTCATACAGTTTTTGTTTCTACTTTACTCAAATATCTCTTCTTCATTTTGTTGACAATTTCATCTATGTAAATAGTGTATTGTGACCATAACTGCTCCAACTCCCTATCTCATTTCCTCTAGGCACCTCTAACTTGCCCCCTCCCCTTTCATTTCCTTCCCTATTTTTGGTAACCATCTAAGTTCAGTTAGTCCTACCTGTTGGAATGTTTGGCTGATCTTGTTGACTTGCTCATAGCAAATATGAATTCATGATTTCAATGGCCATTTCATGTTCAGAAGAACAGTATTCTGTAGCAGTCAATCCCATCTGCTGTCTTTTCAATTCTATATTCCCTCTTGAATGATGTTCCATGGGCCTTGTGGGAGGGAGGGCATTTATACAGATATTTCATTTAGGGCTGAGCACTCAATAGTCACATATTCTCAGCACTTTGGTGGAGTATGGATTTCTACATTAACTGCTCACCACTGCAGAGAGAAACTTCTTGGCCAAAGTTGAGGGCAACACTAATTTATGTGTACGAATATAAATATTTAAAAGGCAGTTTGACAACATGGCTATTTAGCGAGACAACAGAAGTAAGTTTCCTGCCACACTTAAGGCCTATGACCTGTTTTCATTATCTTTTAACAAGATTTAGAGTACCTGACAGCAATCTGCTCCTGTGAATCAGGCCCCAGATTGAGGCCTGAAGTTACTGGTTTCTCCCGTAACCTTCTTGTCACTGTTGTACCAGTGGCTCATCTTGCATGGCATATTGGTTTTGTAGTATGCAGGGTTCATTGATGGCTTTTCTCCCCTAAAAACTGACATAGCATCTTGTAGAACTAGGAAAGTTAACCAGAAGTAGGAATGTTTTTAATCAATTCCATTTGTTTCTTTATGTCCTGAAATTAAAGTATGTGGTATCTTTAGCAAGTATTACCATGTAGTCATGGTAGACAGCTAAGAGCAAATAGAGTAATCTGTGGTGTTCAGAAGGACTCAGAGGCTTTCTTTAACCAGTAACTGTTGTAGGAGGAGCAGGCTGTGTCCTGCTGCCTGGCTCCTGGCTGTGTGGCTGGCTAACTTAGCCCCCAAAATAACCACATGGAAATTGTATTAATTAAATGACTGCCTGGCCCATTATTTCTAGCCTCTTATTGGCTAACTTTCACATCTTGATTAACCCATTTCTAATAAATCTGTGTATCGCCACTTGACTGTGGCTTACCAGCATGAGTCTAACCAGTGTCTGTCTCTGGCAGGAGAATCATGGCGTCTGTCACACTTCCCTTCTTCCCAGCATTCTGTTTTGTCTACTTCGCCCATCTAAGGGCTGCCCTATCAAAAGGCCAAAGCCTTTATTATTTCATTATTCAACCAATGAAAGCAATGTATCCTACATCAAGTAACTCCTAGGAAAGTATTCTGTGCTTGACATCATGATCTCTATTTAAAAGCCTTTATCTACTTGGGGAAGTAGTGTCCAGTCAGTCAAGGTATCTGTGTTCCAACTCCTTTAAAATCATATTTTTGAATTGACTTATAATAGTGCATTTCCATAAGCTTTTAAAAACATATCCGTAGTCTCTATCACACCCCCACTCCTTCTCTACCCTTTCTCCTGCCCCATTCCTGCTTAAACCCTTACCTCCACTATACCTCACCTCTATTTTCATAGTGTTTTACTACTCTCTCACCTCCTAATGTCTCTTCCACTCCCCTTCTCATGGGCCATTTGTAGCTCCCTGCACTCTACAGATATTCCAAATCAAGCACACGAATATAACTATTGAAAGCTATGGTTCACATATGAAATAGAACCTGCAACTCAGTACAACATTTTGCAGTTCTAGTTTCCTGCAACTTTTCTAATTGCATTTTTCTACACAATGGAATAAAATTGTATTACGTATATGTAACATACATTTTATTCTTTATATGTAACACATTTTTCATTAGTATTCTTTAAAGCTATGAGAATAGGAAGATTCTCTATTACTTAAGATAGGCAACATTTAAAAATCATGGTCAAATTAATGAAGGTTGAGAAAACGAACAATTACAGTTTGAACTTGACCAGATAACTTTCTATAAAACTGACCGTCTATGATCATCCACTCACCAACCCACCCACGCATAGACTCATTCATGTGTCCTCCTACCCACTTACCTACCTACCAATTTACCCACACACCCTACGTCCACCCATCTAACCACCTCACCCACTAATTTCTGCATGAAATAGTCCATCGTTTTGCGCATTCACCCCTTATTCCTTCCCTTCCTGGTTCCACCCACACTCTGAGACTAATGTGCTTACCTACAGCCTGCAGATCCAGAGAACAGAGCCTCAACTCTTGCTGATAGACAAATGCATTTCCATTTCCATCTTCAAGGACCTTGCAGCCTAATTACATTTATAAAAACTAAATTACAGCAAAATGGGAAATGCTTTGATGAAGGCATATGATAAAATACTGATTTCACAATGCTATGGATATTTAAAGCAAAATTAAGCCAGGCTTGGTGGCTCATGACTATAATGCTGGCATCTAGGAGCTAGAGATAAGAATTCAAGGCCAGTCTGAACTGGATAACAAGATTCATACCACACCGGGCTATTATACCATACTTCACATCATGTATTATGTATGTATTAATTCTGTATGCATGTATATATGTATGTATCCATCTATATACCTATCTGTCTAGCATTTCTCTATTGTCTATTTATCTCTCAACAGAATAGAAATTTCTATGATGTTCTCTGTGGCTTTGTTGTTAAGAACGTGATCTTAGAACTTGAATTGCTAGCTGTCTCATTGTAGAAGTTCCTTAATTCTTCCCTCACGCATTTAATATAGGACTGAAAATACTTAGCTCATAGGATTACTGGGATTAAGCGAATCAAGGCATTTATTCCTCAAGACCTTTTCTAATTTGGGGAAATGAACAAAACAGCTGATGCTTTTCTATCAAGGACAGTTATGTTCAGGGAAGGTTTTTTTTTTAGGGGAAGTCACAGAAGTGCAGAGAAGTGGAGCTGGAAGTCTACCTCAGTGCTTTTTCTGCAACATTCTTTTTATTGCACCACCAAGCCTCATATATTGACTTGAAAAGTTACTGTTGTTCCCCCAGTGACATAGCAGCTGCCTGGTGCAGCTGGGCTGGCTGTAAACACTGTCAGATGACACAGGCTGCAGCACAACCCAATCACTACTATTTTGTCTTCATCTGCTACTCAATCTAAGGTCCCTAAGCATCAGGGACAGCAGACACGGGTCAGGAGACTGACAGACATCAACTATACATCTTAATCAGTTGTGCACAGTCACCTTCATCCAAGTCCTTATGGTAAATGTGTCTCCATAGGGGTCTGAAGAATTCAAAATTCAATGTCCTTTAAAAATGAAAGCTAGCTTTAGAGTTCAAAAGCACTCAAGACTCAGATATTTTTGGCTATACTCCATTGAGAATATAGACAGGCTTTCTTGACTGATTTGGCTCTTGGTTTTATTCTATGTGATCGTGTCAGAACTGAGTATAAAATGTGAAGCTGGAGATGAAAAAGGAGTATCAGGCTACAATCAGGAGCTGCCACAGGAACATAGCAGTGTGAATACGGTTCAGTGGTAGAGTGATTACTTAGCAAGCAGAAAGCCTAGAGTTTTACCCCTAGCACTTTCAATAAATAAACAAAAATATGCAGGGTGTGTGGCTATGAAGGGGCATGGGCACCATGGAGCTGTATTAATTTATGTTTATGTTCATTGCTGCCAGTGATGAGACCTGGGGTGGGAGATGAAACAGCATGCAATTTTTAAGAGTTCCAAGGTAAGTGGCAGAAAGACATAATACGTAATTATAGAGCAGTGTAATGGGGATGATATGACCTTGCCCAGGAAGCTCAGAGGAAGAAAATTCATTCTGCATCTGGGAATACAAGGAGGTTTCAGCCAGTAGATCTTATTCAAGTAGGGTTTTAAACAAGAAAGACTTTTTCCAAACAGACTTGAGGATGTGAGTTCTAAGCAGAATCTACTGTTGTAACTGAAGACCTGGGGTTATTTATGTGATCAATTAATTTTAAATTGTTTTCATAAAGAGTTGCACTAACTGATGACCATTTCTTGACTTTGGCTAAAATAGTGGGTGTGAAATGATACCTTTGGTAAGGAAATTTACATTTCCATAAACACTAATGAGCTCAAGTGTCTTTTCATGTGTTCCTTGATGACTTCTGTTTAAGTATAATATCCAGTTATAACATTCACTTTTCCATTTGCATTCTCCATATTTTTATTACTGTTTTTTGTAGAAATTTTCAATAACCCTTATTATTTTTAAAATATAGTCTCATTAATTAATTCACATATAGTCTGATATACTCAGGCACATGCATACTAATAGGCATTTAATAATATGCATATGGATTTAAGAATCTACTGTAAAGATCTTGGATATAGGTCAAGGGCCATGAAACACTATTCTCAAGGCTCAATAGAACTACTGTGATCATTAACTCATAATAACTGCAGTTACTTGCACTGAGGTCACACTTAATGGACCTATCAACAATAGTCCAGGAAGGAGCAGAGGTTCATGGGACCCTTTGCTTTACCTCTGAATGAATGGCTACTTACAGACTCTGGAAGAGTCTCTATTTGTGTGTTCACTGCTAAGTACTCCATGTATCAACAGAATTTGCTCTTCACATTAATTTAGCTGGAGACTGAGAAAAAGGGATGGCATTTAAACTGAGCAGCTGAGAGATGGTGATGGCAATGAGGTATGGAGGACTAGGGTGAGATGAGGGGAATCCAGGTGACCCTGTCAAACTTATGACCCTTGTGAGTTACATACTCAGAGATAGGTGTTGGTAAGCGTGAAGTTGATATTGGGTGGAGAAGCAGGCTGCCTTGCAGATGTATATTTTATATGCATTTGTAGCTTTAGCTACATTTACTTACATTAGAATGTATTATAAAGAATACTAATTTTAGTGATTTGTAAAGGAAATCGGTAGAAACGCCTGAGACAGTGAATGGTGGTGAATATTTTATGATATTTGGTGATGAAAGAAAAGGGAACAAAGACAAAAGATGCAGCACTCCAGAGTTGGACGGTAGATGAGGAGTTTATCTTAATAGGAGAGAGACATACTTTGCAAAAGGAGTTCACAGATGACTATCCCAAAACACACACAGCAGAATGAAAAACGAATTTAGAAATCACTGCTTGAGAGGATGAGGACAAAGGAATGTGGAAGGTGTTACTAGATGGGAGGTTATAAAAATGAGGGGCTGGTGATAATGACTCTTGCAAGAACACATCCTCAAAAGGTGGCATCACATCCAGGTGTTTCTCCAGATCTAAGGAGACGTAGAGGCATGTTTTATGTTTCTCACATTTGCTGGAGTTACTAATATACTTACATGTAAAAGTTACAGCCACTGCTCTTATATAAGAAAAGGCATTATGACAATTTGGGGACTTCTAGGTCCTGCCTGTCTAGCATCAGTTTCACATCAATTTTGTCAGACATTCCCAGAGGTGATTGGCCATAATAGCCTCTAGCCTGATGATGGGACAAAAAAAAGACAAGCTAGAGATAAAATACATGCTATTTTCTATTATCCACACTATTAATGATTGCATAGCCATGATTCTTTGTATTAAGACACAAAGCACTTGCCCAAGTGTCAATATTCTGAGAAGTAGACAAGAGAGGGACTAGTAAGGTTTCATAAATCATCCAAATTCTTCCTGCCAAAAGGTGGCCCAGCTGAGCCTGATCTTTCGTCACTTGTCCAGAGACATGTAGCTTAATGAGACATTCTCAGTTTAGAATGACCATGTGTGTATAAACTATAAGCTAACCAGGCAGATAAATGGATTTATACTTAGGGTCAAAATTGTAACAGCATAATTTCATAACACCTCACAATTTTCTTTTCCTGCTGAAAAGGAAAAAACATCCTTTTCTTTGTGCTTGTAAGAAAACCCAGTTGTAGGTTTCATTTGTGAATGGAGAATGGAATTCTCTCAGCTCGTTCCAATTTTCAGAGCATCACAAAAGCGGGAAAAGCTTTTCAGTCATTTGGAAACTGTAATAAATGGAACTCTGTGCCTGGACATTTTCAGGGGACCTAAGCAATTAAGGCTCTTTGATGTGTTTTGAACGGAGAACCTCCTCATGAGATATCTGCCGCTGAACCGGCAGTCAGCAGGGCACTGGGAGGCATGCTTGGGACCCAGTTTCTCCTCCACACTCCTCCAGGAATCACACACTTTTGCTTCTGTAGGGTTCAGTAACATTGTTTATTTTCGTCTTCCTTCTCTTAGTATGTCCTCTGTGTTCAAAGCATGACAGTTCCTCTGGAGAAAGTAGCCTGGTTTAAAAAAAAGTACACAGTGGATTTAGGATTTAGGAGGTTATTAACTGGCTCATGAGCAATTTATCAGTGACTTTAGCACAGAGCAGGTGACTCTCTCTGCAAAGTCCATGCACATCTCCACGATGCCATTATGTCTAAGAAGCTAACACTAGCTTCACGGTGTTTCAAAACATCCATTCTGATCAGAGCACAGTTGTTTCCTTATTGTTGTGATTAACATGCCTCTACGTCTCCTTAGATCTGGAGAAACACCTGGATGTGATGCCACCTTTTGAGGATGTGTTCTTGCAAGAGTCATTATCACCAGCCCCTCATTTTTATCCATGTAATAGAAATAAAGTCTTTCACACAGGTCCTTGGGTAGGGTGCGACAATATATGTAAACGCACGTCCACATAAAATACATCATCATTTACTTCTTCTTTTTTATAAGTCTGACAGGGCCTTCATGTCCCAGGGTATTCTTGAACTCATGATCCTCTTGCCTCTGCCGGTACAGTGCTGGGGTTACAGGTGAGTGCCATACCTTGACCTACCATTTTCTTATTTATTTTTTCTCACATTTATGGCTCTATTAAAATAACATAGACCAAGATGTTCTGTTGGGCTATAGCCTAGGTGATCAATACTGCAAAAAGGCTTGTCACTAATCATATGGGTGGAGTACCAGAAACATAGAAGTTCAATAAATTATGGCTTTCTTTATTTTTCCTATGATTTAGTGTACTCTCCTAAGAAGTCAATGCTATTTTTTCATAATAAAACCCCACTTGGTTTTTTGTCTTAAAATGTGGGTCCAGTTGATTTTTATCTTAAGACCTAGATCCACAGCATCACATACACTATAAGGCTGTCTGAAACTGTTTAAATTTAATTAATTTTGGAAAATTTCTTTGCTGACTTTCTTTGGATTCATAACAGAATGAGTATTTTTTTTAAAAAATAAAGTTTTATGTCTTTTTATTTGTGGGATCAATATTGTGATAGATTCACTTATTGGATTCTAAGTTGGTCGCACGAGGGATGGGGGATCTCCAGTTGTGGCAGTTAACTTGATTGTCAAATAGATCTAGAAGATCAATGAAGCACATCTTTGGGTGTATCACCACAGGTATTTTCAGAGATGATCATGTAAAGGTCTGTCCAAAGGTCTGTCCTAAATGTAAGTGACATCATCTCACCGTTCCTCAGAGAAATAAAAGGGAAAAGGAGAAACATGGAGAATGTAGAGACTCTCTCTGCCTCTGCTTACTGATGTGAAGTATTCTGCTCTGCCCCATTATCCTGCCAATGATGGACTGACACCCTGACATCTGTGAGCCAAAATAAACCTTTCTTCTCTTAAGTTGTTTTTCTCAGTGTGTTGCTGTAGTGATTGGGGGGCAGGCCTGCTTTTTGTCCCACCTAGCTCCCGCACGGCTAGCTTATACCCTGAAATAACAACATACAAATTGTATTCA
>LOJH01018518.1:2474-21711 GCA_001685095.1 Ellobius talpinus
ACTAGTCTATCTTATTATTAGCCTCTTCCTCTAAAAAAGGATGGCAGAAAGAAGGAAGCAAATGTCCCCCACAGTGGGTTTCCAAAGGCTTGCCTGTCAGTAGCTAAATCCATGACATGCGTTGCTTCCAAATACAGTGGGGTGTTTGGGCGGTTCCTTCCAGAGTTACTGTAGCCGCCAGCCTGAGGCAGCCCAAAGTGAGCAGAGAATGCTGGTAGTCCAGGGTCTCCCAGAAGCTTGTCACAACCACCCTACCAACTCTCAGTTTCTAATTGGTACTTACAAAGCAGCAACTTCTCTCAATACTAACAGGCAGACTGCTGGCAGGGACCAGAGATTTCCTGGAGATTGCTTAAGACTCTTGGACAAAGGAGGAGGCACTTATGGAGCCCTCTACTTTCAAAGCTTCGGGTTTCTCCAGGACAGGAATGGAGCAGAAACCATGAGGGAAACCCGCAGCGACTGCTTCCAAAAGGCCTAGATTAATTAACAGTCATTCTTTAAAGAAAAAGGGAAATGGGGATGCTCAAAACACAAACACCTCCTTGTCCCGATCCTGATCCAATGTGCTGAGATATTATTAATTAAGAACAAAATATGAAGAAGGAAAACAGCAGAAGGGAAGGAGTAAATGGCTTTAAACTTTCTATTGAAGGAAAGCAAGGCTTCCCTGAGAAATGAGGGGTCTTGAGAGATGGCAGAAGCATTGCAGTGTCAAGCAGACATTGTCCCAAAAGTGGAAAAGTCCAGGCAACTAAGTCCTCATAAGACAGACACACTCAAGTGCAAGAAGAAACATCCTGCCCCCCTGAAGTTATCACTTCTCTATAGCAGAAAGACCTCCCAGCTCATACTTTCCAAGATACGTGCTTTGCGATCCAAATAATATCATACAAAGGAAATAAAACCATCTGTAAGAAACATTAATTCACCATGGTTTGGCTACTATGGAATTCGTCACAATCTTTCCTTAGATAAGTTTAAAACTAAATGAATAAGCCAAAAAGCTAACGCTCGCTCGCTCTCTCTCTCTCTCTCTCTCTCTGTGAGAAAGAGAGAGAGAGAGATTAAATTAACTTTATAACTGCACTCTTGGGGGGAGCCACATTTCCTTTGATGGGAATATATCAAAATTTTCCTGGTTCTACAACCACATATCATCTTACCAGAACAACTCTTTATGCTTCACTAGCCTTTTCTTCTGCAATATTATCTACTGACGTCGAACAATGGGTCATTTCTAGTAACTCAAAACAAGCAGTTTTATATCTATCATTAGTCTGTGTTATACAGCTCACCTAAGATATATTTAGGGGATAACACTTCACAAGTTCTCATTAATTTATACTCTGGAAAACAGATTTCAATCCAAACAATCCACAGACAGCAGGCCTCATGAGTGAGAAGAGACCCATGCCCTGAGACCTCTTAGTTCTGTGTCCTTTTTTTTTAATACAAAAGTGACCCAGTTTGGGTTCAGAAAATAGTCACAAATGGCAAGAGTCTACCAAAGAATGAAGTCACTGACTGACATGGGGAGGGTAACACCCACAGAAAGCAATTACTGAGACATATCTGAGCAGTCATCTAAATGGGTTTGGGGTTCCTCAGCTCAGTACCCAAAGAACCAACTTTGTACACAATTCCGCCAGGTAAATCTAAAAGCACACAGCCAGTGTAATTCTCATGTAAATGAACACCGAAGCTATGGGTGGACCTGATAAATGTGGTAGGCAAATAGTCAAGAGTATATACAAGTTTTATGCAGAACACTGGCTTGGAGAGAGGGGAGAGTATGGAAGCCCATAGAAACCAAAGCGTGCATTCCCTTATTTTATCTTATTCATGGGGAATTTCTCACAGAGCCAGTATGACACTTCGCACGTAGCATTTAGAGGTATCACTCAGAGAATAAACTGTGACCTTGTATGTATGGGGAAAAGAACCTTAAGTTTGTACTTTACTTTCACTCACAAACCTGATTTTAGGGATTAAATAAGAATTAAAATGCGAAACAAATAAAAATCCACGGAAATAACCTAAAATAAAGATTAAGGTACAACAACATTGTCACCAGGTGACAATTATGCAAAAAGGATGTCAATGCCCAAGCGCACAGGGAGTAGATGAAGTATACTGGAATTTTCATCCCACACAACTTTACAAATCATTAAAAAAAAACAAAAAAAAAGGTTTATATGGAGTTCACAGTACTGAAAGGCTTTGAAACACCAGGAAGCAAACAAAACTTGGAGACTCAACTATGTTTTCTGAAAGCAAATTTTAATGTGCTTTTAAAACCTAGAATATGTCCCCCAGTGCTCTTAGCAATGAGTAGATTTTGCTGTTTTCTTTCCCCAGATTTGCGAGGTTAGAGCAATACAGTGTTATCCCTTTATGCATATCAAATCTTACTTCTTAAGCAGAACAAAATAAAATCAAATGTCACAGAGGGAACACCATAGGATGGGGGCACTTAACGTTGTGGCCCCAGCTCTGCCCTTGGACCAATCTTCCTTCCTTACAGGGAAAGAATGAAGACAAAAAATGGCTCCTCTGAGACTGGAAGTGAGAAATTAGGATATGAAGAAGCAAGCCATTTGGAATGCCTCCCCAATGAAAAACAAGAACTAAAAAAAATTATAAAGTGATCAAAGATGCCCCCAAATGACACAATGAGCACCCTTGTGAGCTGCTTCAGGCACAAGGAAGAAATGCTACCCATGCTGTGCCCCCACAGGCAGCCTGCTAACAGCCAAATCTAATCTCAGACAAAATATGGGATGATAGGACTCCATAATTAATTTTCCTGTTAGGCGTAATTGTTACTGACTTCATGTCATTACAATGTCAGCTCATCTGGTAGGCGATGGTGATCGCATTCTAATTATAAAAACATACAAACAATTTGTAACTGTTCATTAGTAAATAATGAGCAAAGCCACAGTGGCTAAATGAACTCTTGGGAAAAAAATGAAAATTAAAAGACAAAATAAAAATAGAAAAGAGGTCTTAAGAAATTAATCAATTAATCCTGATGAAACCTCTTGCTTGGGTGACTAGGTATGGAGCTCTCAGGTTACCTGCTCAGCATTCTCTAAGAGCCAGCTGTTCAACTTGATTAAATGTCAGAGTGACCCACAACACTGTGTCACCAAGAGTCAACAGCAATACAAATGTTTAAGATACAACTGTAAACTGGGCATGTGATACACTTGGGAGGGAGAGGGCAAGAGGACCAGGAGTTTAAGGTCAGTCAAATGATGACAAAGGCAAGCGTGCACATTAAGAATTACTAACAGGACTTGTTACAGATATTAAAATCCTCACATTTTACAAAGAGAAAGAATAATTGGCTCCCCATCTTTTTATTGTACACATTTCTTAATGACGATGACACTTAGTAGTTAAAAGTTTCTAAAATGGTACATGTGGAAGCATAATCAAGAAAACAGTTTTGTTGTAGAAGGATCATTCCCTAATAGGAAAAGGTAAATCAAAAACAGAGATTAATGCCAGTCATGGTGGCCTTCATCATGAGATTACACACCTGTAAGCTCAGCCCTTAGGAGGCTGAAGCAAGGGGATTGCTATAAACCCAAGGAAAGCGGTAAATCTGCTCACACTTCACAAACCAGGAAGCAAAAGAGGAAGACCCTAAGATCCCATAATGCCCTTAGAGGGCAAAGGCCCAAAGAACTGAACACCTTCCATAGAGCACACCTCCTAAAGGATCCACAAGCTCTTAAGGGCATCAACAGGGACTAAGTCTTCCACTGACTTTTAGGGGATATTCAATGTCTAAACTATCAATATCATGCAAATAAACAGAAACGGATAGGAGTATACGGTGAAGAGGAAATTGCTGAAGTCACTACCTTCAATTTCTATTACACTAAATTTATGTCATCTCTTGAACATCTGGCGTTATGCTATTTTGAATTTAGGATAATGATCCATGCACCTAGTGAATTACAAATTTGTCCTTCAAAAAAAGCAGATTTAACTCAAAAGACAGGCAGAAAGAATAACACAGCAACATTTCAATGTTCAAAGACTTTCTTCGCCAACCCTAATTAGTGAAGGGAAAAAAAAAGGTTCAAGCGCCAAAACAGGTTCAAAAATCTAATTAGCAAAACACACCCACTGAGGCCCTGGAATTCCTTACCAGATGCACCTAGGGGCCTCTGCTCTCAAAAAAGTAACACTCAACAACCATAAATGGCAAGTTCTTTTAAAGCCCTAAGGACATACTCAATTCTTAGCCCTATGACTGACAAGTAAACAAGAAAGACACACTGTCTGGAAATGCTCCTTCCTCTCTACACACAAAGACTCGGGACTCTAAGGAACATGGGGTAGAGCAGGGACTGACAGGGGCTTTCTTTGAGAAACACTCTCTAGCCTACGACAGCCATAGCACACTGAACATGACCGATCCCTTCCGCTCTAGGGCCAGGCTGGTTAGTACTTGGATGGGAGAAACACTGTCAGTAAAAAAGAAACCTACTCAAGAGAATGTGTGTTCTCACCCTCCACTTTCGCAAGAAGAACGCTGTCTTGTACCAACCTATGGTACATTCCAAAGCCACTGTACCTAACCAGGACATAGCACAGCAACTATGTTTACTACATAAGCACAGCTTTAAAATAAAAACAATATGAAGATAAACACGAAACCTCATCCCTGCTCCCATCTAGTCTGCTCCCCACCTACCCCATGCAATACACAGTCCTTATCAGTTTCTAGGATTCCCTGCTAATGTTAGTCTACACAAGTATAACCAAATGCAAACAGCCTTGCTTCTTACTCTACTTTACCATGTACGTCTTGTGATTTCTGCTTAGAATCCTGCCTGGATCTCCTCAGTACCTATTCACACCATGATAGGCTTTGTTGAGAGGCAGCATACATTCCATTTCATCCACTTATCTTCATGCATTAACCAGTCGCCCTCTGAAGTGAGCTGTTTGCAACCTGTTACTACCACAAACAACCCTGCAGTCCATACCCAAGCAGGTGTATTTCTAAGATAAATCTCTTGAAGTAGATCTTCTACATGGAGAGGTACATACAATTATAACTGGCAGATTGTGCCAATTTGCCTTCCGTGAAGGCTGAACCATTTTATGATCTCCACAGCAAAGCGTGAGAATTCTGGCTTCCTCAAAATCCCGAAAACTGAGACTGTTGACAGGCCTATAGATTTTAGTGCAGTTCTAAGACTCAAAACATGAAAATGTTCTTCACAAGTGAATCTGAGTAACCCAGCCAATAGTTTCAGTCTGTGATCTTTACATAGCACATGCAAATCTCCAAAGAGTGGTGGCCACGAACTTAATTCTCAGGGCACCACAACACCACAGACCTAGACACCTCTCAACTACCAGGATCCAGTTTAAGCCAGCTCCAATGTCACATTATCCTTACTACACCCCTTGCATACACATGAGGACACACGTCAATCCCAGACCCTGGTGGGCACTGAGTGTGTATTTATATAATGAAAGCATCAATGAAAAGACATGAATCACCAACCCAGCCCTACTCTAAAGGACAAGATAATTCCAGTGACCTCACAAGTACACTCTAATAACTTGATGACATATCAGTGTCATGGAAACATGATTTCTTGGGTTTGCATTTCTAAATCTCATCAAAAATAAATTTCTTAAAAAATTCTCTTTAAAATAACATCTACTTTGTGCTGTTTTCAAAAGCTACAACCTAGTCATTGGCAGAAGAGGAATTTTTTAAAAAAGACTAAAAATAACGTATTTATTATGAAATCATGGTTACCATAACCATGTTTCCTTGGGTGCCTGGTGGCAAGTACCTTTACCCTCTGAACCATCTCTGCCCCTGATTTTATTTCCTGATGATGATTCTTAACATTGCTCCTGAGAAAATCTACAGCCTTCAGCCATCCTCTAAGGATGAAGAAACACAGGACCAGGAGGCCAGGTACACGTGTACCCCTTTACTCTTCCATACTCTCAAGTCTATGTAGCTAATTATGGGAAAGAGCAGTTTTGCTCAGGCTACCCGCTTTTCAACATGGCCCTCTGCATACCTGGGAAAAAGACATACCAAGCTTCTTGCTGCTTGCTAAGAAAAATCAGGTGCAAACCAAGTTTTAGAACTGAATGGCCCAGTAGTCCATATGGAAGCAATTTATTCCACCCTGGAAGAAAAGTCACTTCTGGGGGTTCAGTAACTGTTCAAAACTATAGCAGCAAGGGTTGTTGTTCTTTTCAGTGCAGACAGACCTGTTACCCAAAGTACCCAAGGAAATGACAGTGAAAGTACATCCGTACTTAGAATGGAGACAGCTGAACAGCAAGGAAGATAGGCATGACCACGAGAGTGTCTGGCAATAACTTACCTAAGAGAAATACTCTAAAATACAGAGTTTAGAAATGTTACATTCCACTGAAATCTACAAAGCACAATTTTTAAAATTAATTCAATGCTTATGAAGTACCTTGTGATATTTTTGTTTCTATTTTATTTCTGTATATAGTCTGTAGCCCAGGCTGGCCTTGATGGTATGAACGCCCAGTTTCCACCAACAGAAGGCTGGAACCAAAGGAATGTGCTGCCACGCCCAGTTTCATGTAGTATTTTAATGTGCAGACACACTGTGTGAAGCTCAATCTACAGAAAACTTATTTACTTCCTCAAATGCAGCCCACTTCTTCATGGTAAAAAATTCCCACAATTCTTTCCTTTGTAGCTTTAGAACAGTATGTGACAATCTGTCGTCATGCACAACCCACCACCCTATGGTACAAGGCCTTCTTCCTCTTTCCACAACTGAGTACCAATGAATCAAACTTGAAGTTCAGAGTGTGAAAATGTTTTTAGAGCATAAAACATTATTAAGTGTCAGTCTTTGGTCTTTCTATCTGTGAGAGTTTTTAAGATCATCAATAGATTTATTTGCCAGCCAACTGGATCCTCTCCTGGAATACAATACTTCTGGCAAAATGGCTTCCCCAACACAGTGAAGTCTCACTCAATCTCTACAGAGACTAAGGGAATAAGGGAGGAGGCATGTGGAGAAAGGAGGAGAATGGGAAGAAGTATTTCCTAACCCGAATGTTCAGTTTAAACAAGGTGAATGTCTTTCCTGAGCAGCCCTTATGTGAGTCCCCAACACAGACATTTTACTAGACTTATTTTTCCTGCCTTCAATATATGGCTAACCCAATCTTTGCCCTACAGATACAGCAAGCCACATCTTAATTATATGTAACACTTCCCTTTGCTGAACTTCTATCCTCCAAAGTTGAAATCCCACTGCTCTCAGACACATCGATTTCTATGTTATACAAAACTAACCACAAAACCCTTTCGGCTTCTACCATAGCTTGTCGGCAAGGCTACCGCAAATTCTGAGCCTCAGGTTTCAGTGGGGATGCCCTACTTTACCTTTGTTTGGGTTTCCTGTTTACTGTTTTTTTTTCTTCTTCTTCTCAAACTATTCAGATCTCAACCTGTTAAATGCTTCTCTAGCCTGTTTTTCCTCGTGGTCCCATTCATCATCTTATTAGCCATGGCCATGACAGTCTCCAAGGGAAAGACTACAAAGCAGCATTAATAAGCCCTTGAGTGCAGGGGTGAATCGATCGTGTGCACACAGGTGTGTAAACTGGAGCAAACCCACCACATGCCAAGCAAAACAAAGGCAGAAATACTAAGGTATTTTACAACATTAAGGTTACTAATCCAATGCTTTTATTTTTTAAAGTAAATAATATGAGTCAAAAATTGTTTTCAGTAAAAAGTAATACCCAGGCTTGAACTGTCTTCCACATCCAGAAATCTCCATGGTACCTGAAGGCGTTGAGACCTTGGCCTTCATCACAGTACAGAGCTGAAGGGCTACGGCAGAGTCCAGGCACAGTCGCCACGCTCCTATGGTGTGCAGATGACAGCTCTTGTTCTAAGGTTACTATTTTCTTTCAGCAAAAGTATCACTTTTTCACAGACTACCTTCTATTTCATACAAACATCATGTGTATAATGCAGATTCAAAAGACATGTCAGTTCCGCTAGCTACCGAGGATCTTCTATGTGGTACCAGGAAACATAATGTCTAATCATTCATTGACCAGTCTGTTTGGAATAAATACCCAATTAAATCTTGGCTACAAGAAATTACAAATTATCACTTTGAAGGAAATGATAAAAAAAAAAAGGTGTGTGCAGAGTGACTATGAGGCTGTATTACACGGGTGAGCATCTATGTCCCTTAGATCAGACCATCACCAGGGCAGGTGTCCATCAGCTGCCACCATTTTCCTGGACCGTCTGCATAGTTTTGAGTTAATCATTAACTCAGGTCAACTTTTGAGACCCACAAAGAGTGCAGCCCATTTACCCATTGCAGAGTCATGGCATAAACACAGTGAGCATGTTGATCCCACGCTCAAAGTTACAACTATTTTTTTTTCGACACACATAAACTGGAATTTAAGTGGCAAAATAGACTTCAGGGTTTGGTCCTTATTTCCCTCCACTTCCTTGTGAACCTGTGTATAAGAAGCTGGGAAGGTGTGAAGGCTCAAAGTATGGCCATTTTAGAGGCTGACGAGTCTTCAGCAAAGGTTTTGAGGTAACAGACTTTACTGCAGACGAGGGTTAATTATACATACCTAACAGGGCGAGGGTGACGGGGAAAGGACTGCATACTGGGAGATGAGATTCAGAGGAATGCTGACTGTTAGCTACAATGCACAAACTGAATTTCCAGTTAGTGTGGTCTTTCATTTGATAATGAAAACAGGGCTTACCCACGCAAATTCCGAAACAGGTAGGGGACAACAATGTTGATGAAGTAATGATAAACACGGTTGCCTAACACTACACATCCCAGAACTAAAGTTCTATGGGACAATCTGCCAACTTACTCATTCTTGAAGAGACTTTGTATGGCATTTACCAGACCCAACCCTCGTGTTGTCTGTCAGCACAGTGGGGCGCTCACCTCCCCTTCATCTAACAAGCTCAACTGGCAAGAGAACAGCATACATGTAAACAGAATATCAGATTCACTGGTCACTCTGACACCTACTCAGTCAGGAGCTCTTCATCCGCTGGGTTATCTTCCTGGTCTTATAGAGGGACCAGACTGTGGGACAAACTATGTGTTACCCAGGTCACGGGACCTCACTGCCTCCATAATTTCTTCCACTGTAGGGCTCCCTGACACATTTAGGTATGAACTGGCCAACTGTCACCTGAGTTTGTTCCATACACAAGGGCATGACCAAGCACTGTGACAACTGCGCAGATCATCATCCAAATAGGAGTGACAGGTCTTCATAAACAAGGGAGCAGGAATTCCAAAGAGGACAGGAAATCTGTTTCTCCTATGACAGACATCAAAGACAAGAGCTGGTCTTTCCTTGTCAACGTAGACCAGTGGCACAAGCCTGAATGGCTGACTTGAAACACTGAGTGTGAGAAGCAGGTTGTAGAAGGTCAAGGCACTTTCTAACCCATCCCCCACACACACCTCCTCAAAATCTGCTCCTCACTTCTGCACACTTCAGACTCCTAGCTCCAGAGGCTGGTCCATTTAAAAATACAATGGGGGAGTGGGTCATTCTAAAACCTTTTTTTCTTCATTTTAAGGACACTTTTCAAAACTAAATACTTATTTTTGAAAAATCCCAATCTTGAATGACCGTGAGAGTTTTTAATTTGATGTTCCCACTCAGCACCATTTAAGGGCAGCAATGGCACAAGACGTCTTTAGGCCAAGGACCTCACGTGATGTATTTATCATATTTCAGAGTGCTGTGACTCAGCCCACCCTTTTGGATGGATCCCACCCAGGAATCTCCTATCAACTTACTCCTCTACTCTCAGGGCAAGAGACAGGCTGTCCCAGGCAGACCTCATGTGAAGGTCCAAATCCTCTATCAGATCCTAATCTCTACACTGAAAGACACCAAGGAACCAACTGGCTACTGAAATGTCACTGGTTAAACACTTCAGCACCCTGCTTAATACAGAATGGAGAATGGCACACGGTGGCTCCCAAGGAGGGGATGGCAGGGTAACTGCAGGCTGTTCCCATTCTCTTTGTTTACTGCTCAGTGGGTGAGTCACGTGACAGCAGGAAATAATTACACATCAGGGATCACTGAAGTCCCCTGTGGAAGGACAAGAGGACAGGGCAATTTAAGTCCCTGTAGAGGAGTTGCCCCTCCCAGAACACTCCACTTTCCAAAACACTGTCTTCAGGCCCTGGGTCTGTGCCAGAGAAATGACTAACCTCTAAAGCCTCTCTGCTGTAAGTTACAGATTCTTTAAAACAAGACTGCTAGTATCTGAGGGTGGGGTGGGCTGCTCTTCTCTTTAGACTATCTCCATGGATCAAGAAAACGCTCGCAGCCCTCCTGCATCCAGTGCTAACCCCTTACCATCTCCATAAAACTTACAGAGAAGATGAAGACATTGCCCAGATCGCAGCCATACTGTTTATCCAGTGAGTTATCAAAGAAACTGGATTTTTATTATCCAAGCTTTTAGGACAGTTCAAGTTCAATACACACAATGGTTCATTCATGCTGTTAAATTGATAATATTAACCTTTCTTGCTGAGATGCATTAAAAATTCTGGCTTTTCAGAGCAAATGTAATTAGTTCACATTAGTAACTTCACCAGCAGCAGTGACAGGCAAACTGAATGAACAGGATATGGATTAATGTAATCAAAATATCATCTCCCATCTTCTCTACTATTCAGGCAGTTGGCTGCACTTCCTCTCTTGAAGTTTTTTTTTTAATGAAAACGATGGATCAATGAAATGGATGCGTAACTGCTGTGATGTCCCTCAGGGGCGTACTGTACCGGAAACCATTTTGGTGAGTGATCCCAAAAATTTTTAATTTGATGTGCCTGCTCAATACCATTTTGACAATACAGAAATGGCCGTGAGCTGCTTCCAGGGCAGAGAGCTCACAGTGGAGAGCAAAGGAAGCTGCACACATCCTGGATTGGCTATTTCTAGACGCCCCTTATAAGTCTCTCATTCCCTGACACAGTGTCACTAAGAGAAATAAAACTAGGTCATATATTAACCCTTCCACCATATTTATATCCAAAATGGGATTCCCTCACACCCTGAATGGTCCATCTATGTAAGATGAGAGTTTGTTTGTTCTTTCATCAATCTTCTCTCTTTTGTTTTGAGGAAACTCCATGTTTCCTCAAAAGAACCATTTTGTGTTCTTCCTCTCTGAGTCTAAGGAACCTATGGTCTAAGATGGCCAATATCTAGAACACAAAAGCTACAGAGAAAGAGACCTCTAGAAAGCTGGTTCTGCCATGAGGACAGAGCCCTTACTCTTGGTTCTGAAAGGTACATTAAAGGAGATAAAAGATAGATGCTGCCAGCAACCCTTTTGCTCACACGTGGACCCTAGAAACAAAGTCAACATGCAGGCAAGCAGGCAGAGGCATGGGGATCGCTGAGATCCATTTGAAGACCATTCCTAGACTCTGTCATTAAGGGAAATCCAAAGGATAAACCAGATGAGATGAGTTGTCTTCATGCGTTTCCAATGGGCCTGTAAACCCCTACTGGGACTTGAAGGGGAAGATGAGACTAGAGGCAGCAACTTCTCACGTTGCAGGTGGCAAGGCATGGGAACACGTCAGTAAACAGCTCCCTAGACGCTGGAACCCAAGGAACATGCCATTCGGACACTCAGAACCCACGTCAGCCAGAAGAGGCAGGGAAAGGCTGTCATCCACATGCTTCTCGTTTTAAATGTAGGAAAATTCTCACCCTATACACTTGCCACTGCATTAAAGGGAAATATATAATTAAGAACATCTTTAAAATTTTAAAAAAGCAAAACTACACTAAGAAAACAACCCTGTGGCTCCCTGAAGTCATCATGACCCAGAAGGCATGAGTGCATTTTATTTGCCACCAAACAACAAGGCCTTTCTAGGTCCACAAGGGACTTCCTGGATCCTTGGATACAAAAGACAGCTAATGTTCAGGATAATAGTCACCAATTAATCTGCAACAGGCATGTATTTATCAAATTCCCTCTTCTGTTTTAAATTGCTGTTAGCATTTGTCCAAGCCTACAGGGACACAGGTTTGAGGTCAGTAACTTTACCACTAAATTAATAACAACTTTTTTAATAAAAAAAATTGAAAGGCAGAGTAAAAATGTGGCATGCTCTACAACTGTAGGTCAACATTACTGAGCAAAATGACCAAATGGGGAACATCTGATAGCATCACACTCGGTCACCAACCCCGAGAGCTCTGCCCACTGCAGGAAACCATTGCAGAGAAAACAAAATCCAAAGTAATCACAACACAACAAAAAACTTAAGACAGAGGAACAGTGTAGTTTATGTAAATTTGATACACTGCTTCTTACACCTAAGAACTGTAAACTCCTAGCAGACAGGGCCATTGTCTGAGGGCCCCACAAGTTGGGCTATTGTTAACTGTTGCTTTGCACACTTCTGCTGCCACTGCACTGTGTATGTAAGGAATCACCCCCCACCCCAAACCCCGCCCCCGTGCCCTATCAACCCGTTCTGGTCCTGCCCTAAGCAGAGCAAATGTACGTTATCTGGACCCAGGCCTTGGCAAAAAGTGAAAGCAAAGACTAGACGTAAGCAGGACAAATCCCTAGACTTTGCCTCTCAAAGACACCTTTTAGTAAACTGTCCAAGGTCCCTCTTACGAGCTCTTCACATATTGCTTTCCTGGGGGTGGAGAGGGGGCCTCTATGCTTATCATCTTAATAGGTAGTTTAAATTGCTCCTACCAGAGAAAGCATAGGGTTTGGAGGATCTATTCCTTAAACAACACTGCAGAAGGATGGACAAGAGCAGTACAGGCTCCCCAAAGACAGACTTCTCTAGCTGAAACATTCCCCCTCCTTTGATACTTCTCTTTCAACCCTAACAGAAGAAGCTGGGCCTCTACACAACCCCCTTCTCCACCACTGGAGCAGCATGATGGATTCTGGCCATGTAGAATGGAACTTTTTAAAGGTATGATCTAATGGGAGGTCTTAAGATGCACCCTTAAACGAATGGCAGAATCCCAACTCTTCTTGTCACACTCTGTTGCCACCAAGTCATCAGCTCTGTCACCCCAGCACTCCCCCTACGAAGTGCTACCCTGCCACAAGTCCAAAGCACAAGAGTCCTCTAATCATATATCTGAATGTCCAGAACTATAAACAAAAACAAATGTTTTCGCTTTAAAAGTTGATTTTTTTTCTCAAGTATTTGTTATGGGAACTGTTGTGATTTGAATGAGAATGGCCCCCACGGGCTCATATGTGAATATTGTCCCAAGTTTGTAGAACTATTTGGGAAGGCTTAAGAGGTGTGACCTTGCTGGAGGAGGTATGTCACTGGGAATAGGATATGAAGTTCCAAAAGCCCACGCTGGGCCCAGTCTCAGTCTCTCTGTCTCCTGCCTTCAGATAAGGATTTAAGTTCTCCAGCTACATCCCCAGTGTCATGCCTGCCCATGAAGAACATGGACTAACCCACTGAAACTGTTAAGCCCTCTATTAAATGCTTTCTATTGTAAGCTGCCTTGCTCATGGTGTCTCTTACAGTAACTAAGACAGGAACAGAAAGCTGACTACCATATCCCTAGAGGTGTACTAAAATGGTTCCAAAATCAGGTGTCTAAGGTCTCCTTCTCCCCTCTTGCAGGTCTGTCTTTCCAAACCCCATTCAGCCTGCACACACATAAGATCCTCAAACGATATGCCAATATCACTAACATGCTCTTTCCCTCTCCTGCTCAGTTTTTATTTCTGTTTTTTTTTTCTAATCCCAGTTAATGGCTTTGGAGGTCAATCCATTTCTTCCCATTGGTTCTCATTCATCCATCCACTGGCTCTTTGACTTTTCTTTTCCCTCCAATCCTCCCTACCACCTTTATCATTCACCACCACCCCCCATCTCTCAGACATCTTTTCTTACACTTATCCTCTACATTTACTTCCTCAACGGTAAATTCCTTTGCTTACTTCCTGGGTACGTTGGTTTCTCTCCTTCCTTGGACAGCTGTCAGAGAATCTGTGTACAACACAGATATGCTGCAACATTCCCTTGCTTCTCAGTCACTGTCAATAAAGTATGGTCCTACTTCTATATGCAGGCAATTTCCACCAGCAACCTTGCATTCATCCTCACTGGCCATTTGGCCACGCTGCCTTATATTCTATCTCTGTCTACTCATCCCCACCATTGCTCCCAATCCCTGCGACCTTCTTTGCATTCTTTGAGGCCCTGCTGCTGGGTAGGCTTTTCCATGCCCTTTCCACACCAACCTGCCCCTTCTCTCAGCCTTTTGGGGCTCTCTGCTGGCTCTTCTGGTTTTAACAAGGCACCACAGAGTGGAGCCATTTGTCTATCAGTCTCCATCAGCCTCGACACCACAAGAGCAATCACCAACAGAACTGCTATGTCCATTCCTCTTCAGACTCCATGAGCACATGGATTTCTAGTTACAGTATCTCAGAGTGTGCCTGTCACAAGTAAGGACCATGCTTTCATCCATGCCTGACAACCAGCAAACATTTGTGAAAAACAGATGCAGCACACAGAGTACCCAGTGAAGGGGACTGGGGGACAGGAAGGAACACGATGGCTCTCCTGCTACCCATTGGCTAAGTAAAGCTGGCCAAGCAATTCTGGTCAACTGGAAGAACTATAACATCCCCGTGGTGAGCAAACACACTGCTAACTGTCACTGCCAACCACCCAGACATACTTCCCAATGGCTTACTTCAAACCCTGGACCAACTGGGCCATCCCTATTGACATGTCTCCAGTCTACATGCCTCTAACCAGGGAAAGATCACAGATACCTTTAATTACTACCCTGGGGTTCAGAAGTAAGAGGAGCAGTGCTGAGCTGAAAGGAAGCAGTGTCCTCCAACATCTCCACGGTTACCCTGAGGAAAAGGGGACAGGCTGAGCCAACACCCAGGCCTCCCCAGAAGAGACTTCCTGGATGAAGGAAGAAACTCTACATCTGCCCACAGAGTAGAGGAGTTCTAGTTACTCTCTCAATAAACCCATGAGGGCAATATCAATGATGATTAATCTGTCGATCCCAACCTTTGAAAAACGTCCTGGGAAAAGAACACAGAGAACAAAATAACCAAAGTCAAACTAAGGGGAAAACTGAATAGTGCTTTAAATGCCATTCATTCTTAGCGGTTAATTATTACAGGAACAGAGGATTTATACAGCAAAACAACCAGCCTCTTAATAAGTATCCACAAGTCAGCTAAACGTTCCTTCAGTTATTGTAAACTGTAACATTGAAAACAAGGATACACATAACCCATGACATCTATTTTTACAACACAGGGCTGAGAGCTAGCCATATCACTTTTAATGACTGGAGATTCCAGAAGAATTATCACTATGGTAACACTTCAAAATGGCCATCAGAGTTACCAAGCACCAGTCCAAAACAGTTTGAATCTGCTAAGGCCTTGTAGAACAGACCACATTATTTTCAAAATGCATCTAATGATTCCTACCAAAGCCCTGCTAAAACTTAGTCAATAGGATTACTTACAAGTGCAAGCTGACAGAAGCCATGGTACACAATGAGCACGCAAGTATCACATTGCTGATCCAGTTCTAATAAAAAGCCGCCCAGGAACAATTAATTCATCAGTAAAGTCACTGTGATGTCTTTCCAAAATGTATTCAAAGTATAACGAAAACTGAAAGATAAGTTGGCCACAGGCTTTGTTTATTTCTCCAATAGCTGACTTTTAATAATTTTACAGAGTAGGAGTTCATATAAGTTATCCCAAACCCAGCAGACTTCAAATGTTTTCAAATGTCTGTGAGTGAACAATGAAATATAGACTACCATTGGGAATCTACCCTCAAATTCTTAAATTCTTCCCAGTCCTCTGGAGGTAGCCAGGAAGAAACAATGAATTCCCTGAGAGCCTCATTTTCATAAGAAAACAAGAGACTGACCTCAAAGGTCAACACCCTGGGTATGAGAACTGGGTTCTCAGCCTGGCCCCACAGACTCAGCACAGCACTGGTAAGGGCTGTAGCAAAGTGCTTCCTAAACAGTTCCATCAAGGCAACTCTCATCACCAGTAAAGCAGAATAAGGAAATGTTGTGCACTGCAGGGAAATGCTGTGTCAAGTAAGAAGTGCTTTGGAAACAACCGGTTTTCATTTTACAGTTATTTTATCTGGGCTCTGATGTAAATCTGGGTCTTACTTTGGGTCTTTTTTTTTTAAATAATACCAATATGCTCTGATGTCCTTTTCCAACAGAGGTGAACTGGTACAGTGAAGTTGCATATTAGCAAGGATCCACTCAGCCGCAAGCACTGAGCCCTCTAAACATTTTATTTACAAGAGGCAGTAAAATACTCAACAGAAGTATCCAGAAGGGTGAACCCACAAATAATCATATTTTAGAAATTAAGGGAACCACCAGTACAAGTTCTTTTAACTGTGCCTTTAGACCAGATGCCCTGTAAAGGGAGCCTGGTGATGCCATAACTGCATCAGGGACGTGCAGACAGGGTGTTACAAGTGAGAACCCTGCCTCCCCAGGGTTATGCAGGGGAAACTGCATCAAGCTCACAGCATTTTCAAGGCCAGTTACTAAGGAAAGATACACAGGCTCACACGTGTTGTCTCAAGAACATACTAGACCAGAGGCCCTGCCAAAACCTACTGTTTGGACTTCTCTAGAACAAGGTGAATTCCACCCAGGCTGAAATTACAGAAAGGGCCCAGTTAAGTCAAGGAGACCCTAGCTACGCTACTGTCTCCAGGGAGCTGGGAGGACACTAAGACCACACACAGCCTGGGATCACTGAAGGACAGCTGAAAGAGGAAAGTCCTCTTGAGGAAAACAACATTAAGGTTTGGGTTTAGTTTTGTGTATGTGTGTGCTCTTCTTAGCGCAAAGAAATGAAAACAAAATGGACCAGAACCTTCTTTTTCCAGATAACAGCTGTGGACCTTGAAAAAAAAAGTAAAAAAACATGGGTTAAAAACATAAACTCTGCCAAGAGAATACAAGGAGATGGTGAAGGTCACCCATGACCCCAGTTCCTCGCTACAGAGATCTTACTTCTTAGGATCCCTTCTGGAAAGCTTCCAATGATTATAGCAGCTGAAACCTGATCAATCAGATCTCTATGCACTATTCTGGGTCTTTTTCACTTAATTTATAGGAGTATATAAAGATTTAAGTTTTAAATTTATTTGTTTCCAAGTATGTGTCTATGTGTTGTGCCTTCGTATGGGCATTTGCACGTGAGTGCAGATGCCCTCTGATATCTCAGGTCCCAGGGAACTAGAGTTATAGGTGGTTGTAAACTGCCTGGGAAGGCAGAAACTAGGTCCTCCAGAAGAACAGTAGGTGCTCTTAACCACTGAGTCATCTCTTCAGCTCCAAGATCTAACTTGAAACACAAAACAGTCACTATATAGTAAGAACTCTTTAAAAGTGTCCTACTTTTCTCTGTCGAGTGTAATTCCTTTTAAACAATTAGCGTGGGGATTTTACTTTTTAAAGTATAATAGTGTCATAGCTCTTCACTGAAGAACTGCCCCCATAGCAGCCCTGTTCTCAGTCTTGCCGACTAGCAGGGGGCTGTAGAACTGTACACCTGGAAAATCTTCCAGAGCCTAGCTCTGTTGACCAAGATGTCAAGTGAGATCTGATTGCTACCATCAGAATCTTTCTGCTGCTTCCTGACAGACCAGAGAAAAGGAAGTCACCTAAAAACAGTGGTCACCAATGCTGAGCAGTTGGTTTGGGGAAGAGGGCAGAGTCAAGGGGCTAACTCTGCAGGCGCACCCTTCCCCACCCCAGCAGCAGCACAGATGTCTGTTCTGGGTCAGATTTAAATGGCTCTGTGTCTGAACATCCTCATCCCTAAACTCCTGCCTGTGTTTAGTCCCTGCAAGTCTACTGTCAGCCACTGATCCTTCAGTCAGTGCCATCAGTGGCACCTGAGGACTCCCACCACCAAGCATGGCCCGCTCTCTGGGAGCAGCAGGAAGGCAGCCACCCCTTGGCACTGCTCTAAGGTCCCCTAGCATGTGCTTCTACAGTTCAAGAAGAACTTAAGAGTAACCTGACACTCCCACCTCACCCTGCCAGCCATCCTCCTAAAGACAAACAAAAGGACAGCCACAACAGGCAGGGTTTCTCCTCAAACTCCAGCTCTCAGGAAAATGTCTATCTTGGGTAACTGTGTTTACAGGTCTGGGACAGTGAAGAACAAAGGTACATTCTAAAGTGAGTTTTTAGAAGCTGTCCTCTGTGAATAAAGCGGCACCTCATGCTCCCCCCGCCTCCTTCTATCCCCTTTGATAGGAAAAAAGAAGTAGATTTGAGTCAGCTTATGATGGATCTGCCATAGGGCCTAAAGAACTTTCTGGGCCAGGCAGTCCCAGCCCAGCCTGCATTCTTCTGGGGTGACAGAGCACCCAGTGGTTTCTCTGTCCTCCAACCACTGCAGCATGGTGACTAAGTCCACAAGAATCCCAGTCGGCGATAGACCCACCCGGACGACGGGCAGGCACAGGACAGGCAGGGAGGGCCCTCGCTGACCAGGCCCTAGCCAGGAAGACCACACTCAACTCTTCAGTCCTTTCATGTGGGCAGCAGGGGCATGATAAGAAGGTGCAATTCCCACCTGTGCTCAGGTGACACCAAAGAGTGCTAGGTTCTGCAATAGCATCTGGTTCCATATGCACACCTTACTTTCCCAAGAGGTCAGAAAGCTAAGGATACCTCTATAACCTTGGAAAAGACACTCAGGACATGCTGGTGACTCTAAGCAGGCAACCTGGAGCTCAGCGTTCATAATTAAAAGGCAAGAAAGTAAAAGTCAGGCTGCACTTCCTCAATCGCTTTTCAGGAGCCATCTAGGATCTGATTTGATAAATTATTTTCTTAGATGTTATGTATTGTATGTACTCTGTGCATAATGATTACATTATTTTCTCATAAAAGGATAAAAAGTTTACTGTGAACCACATCCCTTTCTTCCTTTACCACAATTTGTCAATCATCAGAGCTGGAGCATCCATTTCATTAAGATTAAAGAACAGTTTGGGGCTGGAGAGGTGGCTCAGAGGTTTAGAGCACTGGCTGTTCTCCCAGAGGTCCTGAGTTCAATTCCCAGCAACCACATGGTGGCTCACAA
>LOJH01018519.1:4415-19394 GCA_001685095.1 Ellobius talpinus
CTCACTTAGGAGGCAGACATGATCTTGTGTACTTCCAGAAATTACAAAGTTATTTGAGGAAATGCTTTACATAGTCATGTTAAAAGGTTAGGACAACATGAAACTTATAACCAAATTTGACTGCATTTTCTGCCATTACTTCAACAAGTTTTATCTTGATATTACCAGAAACCATTTAAGTTTCCTCCCCAAATCATTTAGCTTTAATTATTAACACTAATAAGAACCCAGACTTTTAAACCAAGGGCAAACTCTTTCTCATCCGAGTCCATGTATGAAATGATCTCTAACACACAAGTGCATTATGTATTTAATTAGAGCCACATGTGAGCAGGAGCCCAATTATTTGCAGACTTTTACATCTCACAGAAGGCTGAGATTCAGACAACCTCACAGTACTCTTCTTGGCATGAAAACCCTGACAACGCAATGCTATCTCAGGACAGAGCTGAGCTGCAGACAAACAAAACCAAAGTCTTAACAGGCTTAGAACTTAGTGCCGCAGTCACAAAAGGAGCTTCTCTGCTGGGTGGTGGGGTGCACCTTGAGTCCAGCTACCTAGGAGGCTGAGGTGGAAGTTCTGCTTAAGCCCAGGAATTCAGGGCCAGTCTGGACAACAGAGCAAGAACCCTGTCTCAGAAACACAACACAAAACTGGAGTTTCTCCATAGCATGCAACCTTGGTTCCAATAACGCAAGCCTGCCCTTTCAGACTCAAGAGCCACCATGATGTAAGGATGCACGTGTGAAAGACAGCCACTAAGTGAAGGGGGAGGGAGGGGGAATGGCCATACACAACACTACCCTTAATGAACTTGGCAAACTGGGCCTCCAAGTACAAAGACCACTCTGAATATTAATGCTTAAAGCAATTCATAAATGATTCTTTTTCCTCAGAAACCTTTCTATTGTGCTGTTCATGAGTTAAGTAATGTAACTGTGAAGTTCTCTTCTCCCCCAGGAACACTATGTGAGAGGAAACATGGGTTTGCTCTGTTCACTAGGAAGGGTGATTTTCGGGCAACAGAAACTGACAAGGCACAAGAAGCCCTTTGCTGGGCCCTTAGACAGGCATTCAGAGGCAACTGCTCTGACGAGTGCTCTGACCAGACTAGTACAAAATGAAAACAAACCAAAGGAAAAAACCCAAACCCTCTGTGGTCCTTGGGCTTGCTTCTACTAAGCCAGCGGGCCCACCTCTGCATCTGTCCTTCTCTCTCCATTCAGTTTTTACCAGAATGGAGCAACAATTGAGAGCTAAGAGTTTAAATGGTTTTTTAAAAAAATTCAGCACATAAATTTTTTTCTTAGTTTTAAGTTCTCAAGACTTAATATATGCTTTAAAATTAATTACTAATTCAGTGGTGTTAAAAAAAACATCTACAGCAGGACCCTTTTCCTCCTACCAAGTTGCCTTGTCCAACCTTGACATTCGCCCCTCCCTGTTTTTTTTGAAGGGAAATGGAGAAGTGGAACTGGAGGATCAGAGAGGTAGAGGAGGGGGGATGGGATGAATGATGAGTGGAGGGAGGGGAAACTGCAGTTGGGATGTAATGTATGAGAGAATAATAATATTAATAATAATCTTTAAAAAAAACTACAGCATGCTTTAGAGCAGGGGTTCTCAACCTGTGGGGCTCAAATAACCTTTCACAGGGGTTGCCTAAGACTCTCGGAAAACAGATATTAACATTATGATTCATAACAGTAGCAAAGTTACAGTTATGAAGTAGCAGTGAAAGTAATTTTATGGTTGGGGGTGACCACAGCATGAGGAACACAGTATTAAGGGTCACGTTAGGAAGGTTGAGAACCACCGCTATAGAGCAAGCCTCAATTTCCCATTTGCAGATGGCAGTCCTACTGTCTTTTCCAATTTGTTCACTTTTAATTGAGACGAGACTACGCCTATTTACTATGTACAATGTGATCTGCATCTCCAATAGCAAGGACAGGCTAGACTTGGGAACCTGCTTTCACACGCACTCACACTCATGAACTCAGACACACAGAGAATGTGTTTTTGTGAAGCACCATTTCATACCTACAAGAAAAATAATGAATTAATTTTCTTATTATAATTGTTATGAAGAACAATAATGCAATTTATAATGCAATATTTAATATAAATAATCAGTAAATGAAAATACTGAGACAGCTTAAACCCCTATTCAGAAGTATCTGAAAAGGCTCAAATGTGTCTTCTAAACACAGTATTCACTGAGCAGTTCTAATATTTAAATGATTGTAAATTAATTTATTTCAAGACCAAATAAATAGAATGAAGAGAGAATACTACATCAACTCAACTGATGAAGCACTAATCACTAGTGACCCTAGGAAAAGCCACAATACAATGTTATTCTTTGGCCTAATGCAAAACCCAAGTACTAAGTGGAAAACATTTCTGTATTTTGTCCTTGCTTTGTATTTTTAAGGCTCATTGTCTAAGGAAGACTTTTACTTTCCATGATCTTGGCACATTAAAGGATAATGTGACTCTCTATTTTGAAGAACAAGACATGAAATTTAGAGTTTATTAAAATTAAAATTAAGAAAGTCTCTGTAACCAAGTTCAGGAGTCAAACACTTCATATATTTTTTATCTGCTTGATTTTATGTATGGGAATTTAGCCCACTATCAATTTATCACCTGCCACGGCTGAGAATTGTTAGGTGTTGACATCACCGAGTGATGAATCACGTTTTTTCAAGTTGCTTTTACTTTTGGATTTGCAAACCAATCATCTCAACTATCTATCTTATAACTTATCAACAATTGAGTTTAGAATCTCAGCTCCTTCCTACCATCCAGCATGTGCCAAGATCTCTTCAACTTCTTGTTGGTTAGTACTTAGGGAATAAAAGATTACAAGTCAAACTTGGAAAGGTAAATCATTTAGATTATCAAAGAAGCACATCATTCAGAAATAAGAGGTGATTGTTTTGACAACCCTGGTGTATGCATCCTCTCTGACATGGCTCCCTTATAATCAGAAGCTAACTGAAAAATGGTTATCCAAAACAAAGACACAAGCTCCCTCAATGCAAACGTGTACACACAAGAACAGCTGTCAACTCAATCCAATCCTTCACATTTAGTCTCTCTGGATTTAAACAGCTGAGCTGCAATCATGACCTAAGATATGGCTTATGTTGTGAGCAGGTCTGTTTGAGGACTGCTTGGAGGAGTCAGAAGCAGAGGAATTTGCTATGGTAAGCAAAGGTGACATCGCTGAGCCATCAGGAAGAGCCGTTGCTATTTCCGGAAACAATGATGTCATATTGAAATTGGATAGGTGAGAGTTGGCCATATGCATTGGCGGCATCTCAGGGAGAAGGGGAAAGCTTGGCTGAGCGAAGCCAACAGGTCTGGGAGGAGATAAAATGGATCCAAATCGGTTGTTTAAACTTCCACTGTTTACTTTCTCTGTGCTAGGATTGGAGAACATTTGATTAGAAAAATAAGGGATTGAAATGTCATTGGACAGAGGAGGATGAGCAGGAGAATAGGGGGGGTAGAAGGAAGGTAGAGTGTTTTGGGGATCTACTGGGATGAGAGCTGGAGTTCGTGTGGCACTAGGCTGGGTAACCTGTGGAATGAAGGAAGTATTCGCATTTATTGGTGGATTCATGCCACCCTCGGGAATAAAAGGGAAACCAAAATTTTGTGACAGTGTATGCTGGTCAGGACCTGAATTATCGTTAGGGACTTGTGGACTCTCAGGCATGAAACGAACAATACCCCCTCTCTTTTCTGCAGCAGGTTGCTGACGTCCAAGAATCATGCTGCCGCCAGCAGGGAGAGGAAGGTGAGGAAGACTTGGGTCAAAGACACTACTGTGCCTTTGATTTCCAGATCGATTCCTTTCAGGTTGGCGGATTTTGGAACCACTGCTGTCTTGCAGGGGATGTCTTGACCTCTGGGCAACTGAAGAGTTAGCGTGACGTACAGGAGGCCCTTGGTCAGCATTTCCATGAGACACAGATGGGTGTGGCAAAGTTGGTCTTGCAACCCCATGCATGTTGGATGTGACTGGAGGAGGGTTCATGTGGCTCTTGGTCCCATGACTGTCAGTAATCCTCATGGGATTGGACTTCTGTACAGAAACATTGGGACTTGTGTTTCGACCTTGAATATCTCCTGAGGAAGAGGAACTTGAAAAAGGAATATTCAAAGTGCTGTTCCTGGTGTTAATTGCACCTAAAGACATGTCACAACTCTCCCTATTCTGACTTTCACTCTCTCTTCTAATATGAACACTTTCACGGGTTGGGGGACAATTATATTCAATTGTTGAAGATGGACCACATTGTGTATTCCTTGGATGTTCTGAGAGTGACCTTTGGCTCCCAATGACCTGGTCACCAAGGTGAGGAGCAAGTAAACTCTGCATGAAACTCTGGTGACATGTGTTCTCACTGTCCCTTGGTGGGACAGCATTTCCTGCTGGGACACTTTGAACTGGTGGATAAGATAACCTCTTTTGTCGGTCGATTGGTGGTGGGCCAGTGTTCTGACTAATTCGAAAAGCCTGCGACTGCATACTTCTCAGTGATGGCACAGAGTTACCTATTTCATTATTTCTTGAAGATTGTACTTCAAAATTACTCTGGGGCTGTTGGCTGGCTCCTGCTGGTTTGAATGTTTGACAATCAGGAAGAGGGACGGCATGGTCCATGCGACCCTGCATATTATGAAGTGCCAAGCTTTTATTTCTGGGAACATCAATATAACTTCTCATTTCAAGCTGATCTGAAACCCTTGAACCCTGAATCGACATGCCCATTCTCTGTTCCGAAGTTGAAGATGACTTTCCGATGAGAGCCTCAGCAGAGTAACTGGACACTCGGTTTCTCTCTGGCCTGTGTGGAGCACAGGTCATGTCCGAAGACCTGGTCACAATACTGGGTTGGGACACCATTTGCTGCTCTAAGCCTCTTGACGGCAAAAGCCTCTGCATTGGATTATGACTGGATACATGGTCAGAAGAAACTGCTGAACCCTGCTGTCTGCTTCCAACATCCTGCTGCTGGTGCAGAATCTCTTGATTGATATGGTTCTGGGCATGGTTATGGTGGCCCCGGCCAGTTGAAGAGTTTTCACAGCTCTTCTCTGGCTGGGAACTTGCAAAGTGTTGCTGCATCTGTTGCTGCATCTGTTGATGGTGAGGATGTGGCTGACTACTCTTGGGTCTCGACTGGTCAGTCCCATGGTGTTTTGGTTGTAAGGACAGCTGAGAGGCAGGAGTGCCCTGAACGAGATTCCTCTTCTTCTGCATCTGAACTTCCTGTTGTAGAGTTCTCTGCTGGTGCACAATATGGGGCTGGGGGTGGACAGCACTGTCTGCATGAGGCACATGATGCTGCAGCTGATATAAGTGATGCCTCTCTCTTAACTGCCCTGCTTGCTGCTGCTGCTGCTGCTGCTGCTGCTGCTGCTGCTGCTTGATGTAGAGATGGTTGGTGTGAAGGTGAGACACCGCTTGAGCTGGTACATGCTGCTGCAGGGCCTGCAGATGTTGACTTGCCTGAGTTTGTTGCTGTTGCTCAGCAACTGGAGGCTGAGAACCACACTGAACTTCAGTCTGCCTCAATGCAGGCGCCACAAAGTTGTTACCAGGAGGGAATAGCCGTGTAAGGCCGTCTCCATGAGCTGGGTTGCTAGCAGGAACAACTGAGTTTGAAGAGTTGGTAGGGATCTGACTCCCCATCATTTGAGTCTGATCAGGAATGCTGTCTGGGGTCCGGCTCATCAGGGGCATACTTTCAAGCCTCAGAGGGGCTGGCTGACAGTGCTTTTGCCGTTTGGCTGAAGACAGTAGAAGATCATCTTGTACAGCGCGTTTTGCAGAATCTTTCCGGCTCTCCTGACTTGGCTTTGAGCGGGGCTCTTGAGCCTGTGGATTTGGTACGGCACTACTCATGCTGTTTAGCTGCTCCTGGGGATAGTCTGTCATCAGAGGTGGTGCAGGAGGCTGGCTGCTATAAGAGCTGGATACAACAGGCATATTAACAGTTACAGGAATAGATGTTTGCTCGGAAGGCTGAGATAACCCCGTGCAGCTGACCAGAGGATGGCTGGGATTGCTCTGATGGACAAGATTATTCACACTTAAACTGGTCAGACTTGGCGGCTGAGAGGCTGGCACCTGCAAGGAGGCATTTGATGATTTAATTCCCAGAGAACAGCTCGATTTTTCGAGAGGCCTATTGACTGTGACTTCCACTGAATCCTGAGAGTTAAATTCATTTGGTGTTGCATCTGCCTGTCCTGTGCAAGGCTCCTGACGGATCTGTGTTTTAAAAGGCTGCTCTCCCTCTAAAGAGGTTTCAGAAGACTTAGAAGTAACCTCCCTCATTTCAGTCTGTGTGCCAACCCTTCCCTTCTCAATGTTCTCCTGGTCCAAAATAGCTCTTGCTGCCAGGGCTACGATATCAGTTTGCTCTGAAAAGGTACAGCTGTCACATGTGTTAGCTGTTGTACTGCTGGTCACGTCTTCGCGAGCTGTTTCTGGAAGCATGGATGCAACCGAGAAGCTACGACTACTGCCAGAGCTGGTTGACATAGGAGAGTCAGCTTGCCTACCGGTGAGCAAAGAACCATTAATAACGTCTTGATCTGGGAGACAGGAGTGGTGCTGTGGAGGATCTCTGTCATCGTTTATCAGTAACAGCTCCTGCTTGGGATGCAAATCAACATTAGAATCACCTATCTTAGAATTATCTGGAGAAAAATCCGGATGATCCATCTGAACAGAAAGAGATGGTTTCTGAAGGTCTTTTTCTTTAGTAAGATCAGATAGCAGCATTGTTAGACCTTGCCCCTTTAAGGGCCCTGCTGCTTGCATGGTGTCCAGTGAATCCTGCTGAATGGGGCAAGGTTCTGTCACAATTTCTACTTCAGAAATACAGTCAGCACTTGAAGTGCTTGTAGTGGATGACATACCAGAAACCTGAGAACCTAAAATCTGGGATTCGATAGGAGATGGACTCAACACATTGGTTGAAGTACAGGAGTTTGTAGCACTGGACAATGCTAAAGTAGTTGGTGGTGTGCCCTGAGATGTCTCTTGCAAGATGGGAGGAGAATCTTTGGATTTTGCTGGGGCCACTGCAAACTGTTCATTTGTTTCCAATTCTTGGGAGGATGAGCTACAGTCCCCTGCTGACTTAGGTTTGGACACAGACTCAGGGATTACTGATTCAGAATTCAGAATGTCCAAAGAATGTGAAGCAGAAATACTAACACTCTTTGCTTGGGACACAGCAACAGACGGGAGGCCAACAGGGAGGCTGTTCAGCGGTCCATCACTACATGATGGCTCTGCTGAGCTGTCTGTTCTGGGACCATCTAGCTTGCCCACGTCTCTGACTGAATTCAGGGGACATGCTGGCTTGTTAGCTGCTAAGTGTTTCTTGGCACCTGGCTTCTTGTTCGGTCTTTTTGATTTCATGGTAGAGGGCAAACAAGTGACAGTGTTTGCTGAGGAAGCTGTTTTAAGACTGTACGTACTGGGTAGTGTGGCTGAATTATCTGTTGTCATAGTAGCTGCTACAGTGGTTAGTGACACACAGTTAGCTGGGCTGGGCTGACTGTTTGCAGAAGTCTGAGGATTAGCAGACTGGCTGATAGACAATTGTACACAGCTTTGCCCAGCCATCTGCGATATGCTTTGATTGAGGCTGGCCAAAGCCCCAAATGTGTTCAGGGCAACATTGGTATTTGGATCTTCGCTGGTGGTAGGTTGAATAATTTGCATAGGGCTTTGATTTGTAGTTCCTGATGAAGACATGACAGGTTGCAAAGCAAAGAGCTGCCCATTTAAAGAAATGGTTTGAGGCTGCTGTTGGTTTGACATGGTAACAGAAAAAGTTTGGGTTGAATTAGATGTGGATAAAGATGAAGGTCTTGGTAATATGTGGACAAGATGCTTTCCTCCAAAAGTCTGTGGGGCTGGCACATTTTGCACTGAATTATGAGACCCTATTATAGTACTGGCTCCATTAACAGGAAGTCGAACAGGACCAGGATGGGGAGCAGAGAGGAGTGGCAATGGATTCTGATTGGCTGCCTGTATGATGACAATCTGTTGGCCTACTGTTTGGTTGGGAACCTCTGCCCTCATCACTGCTGGGCATGGGGTTGTGCTTGGTGGCTGAAGAATGATGACATTTTGGTTACCTGGAGCCGCAGTGACAGCTGACCCAACTGGCTGAGCCATCTGAATTACTTGCATTGTTGAATTCAAGGGAAGGATATTTTTTGGAGGCTGAGATTTAACTTGTGGCTGGGCAATTGGTGGCTGCATAGGTAAGGGTGGACACGAAGGCAAAGTGACCACTACTTGCTCAATTGGCGGCCCATCTGCTGGAAGGGAATTATTTAAAGTGATGGCTGTAGCCACATGGTTATGGAGGCTTGGGGTAGGGTTGGTATCAGACTCATTTAATACTGGAGTCACAGCAGAAGATGGTGTCTGGCTTAAAGGCTGAATAGTGTTTCCAGCCATTTGCAAAGTAGTCCATGTTGTCTGTGTGTTTCCAGCCGAAGAGATTCGGGTAAGGCTATTGATGTTTTTCAAATCTGAAGCATTAACACTTGAAGAAGGCAAAGAACAAGGAAGAGTCCAACCACTGTCCAAAGGATTTACAGAAAGACTGCTCACTGGGAGGGTGGTCTTCACTACTCTGGTGGGAGCTGGTGCCACCACTGTCGTTGTAGTTGTTGATTCTGCTGCCTTGCTAATGCTCACCGGAGAAGAATCACCTGTAGACCTGGGAGGGCCAGGGCTTACTGTGGTGGTAACGGACACAACAATGGTGTTCTGCAAATCTCCACTGAACTCCTGCACAATCGGGCCAGATCTGGTTCCATGATACACTTTAGAGGCAGTTGCTGAGCTGCTGGAGGAGGTGCTTGTGACACACACAACTGTTTGCTTTGATGATTTAGGGCTCTCTTGCCCATTGCTATTTTCTGAAGCATTTTGATCATTTAGGCATGTGTGCAAGGAACGTTGTTGGTGAGGGTCAGGGCCAACTGAAACAGTGATCAGTGAGCCACCAGTGGCACCAAGCACACTTGATTGGCTTTCGGAAGTAGAAAGTTCGAGAATATTTTGAGCAGAAATGGCAGCGGGAAGACAAAGGGGAACAGGCTGGTTGGCAGCCAGCGCAGACACTGTAGTCTGATGCCACGGCTTGTTTTCAGAAGGGTAAACTCCAGAAATAGACACAGGAGTCACAAGCTTGCAGGTCCTCTGCACTGGCACCACGTTGGCGGTCTGCTTTTGCAAGCTGTGACCAACATTAAAGGTTATTCCCTGAACGGCTGGCCCCTGGCTGTTTCCCCCAGGCTGGCTCCCATTGGAATAAACAATGATGTTTTTCTGGACCTGGTCACTAGGAATAACAACTGACACCTTTGAGTTTTTCAGATTTCCTTTCCAGTGGATTGTGGGGTCATCATATAAACATATGTCATTTGCTTTCAATAATTCAATATATCGGCCATTTTCTTTTTGGATTTCTTCCAGTTGTTTTCGTAGCTTTTTAATTTCTTCAGCTAAAATATTAGAAATGAAGATGTAAAATTACTGGTGAATGTCAGTGATTATAACAACTTAAGCAAAAATATATGTGCTAAGCCACTAATTCCAATTCTAGCCTTCAAAGGCCTTAGCAGAGCCATGAGCTCTCTGCTGCTATGAGGTTTTCTTCTAAGACTGACACCCCAAGCCTTCTTTATATTCCTTTTAAACTATACCTTTAAAGGCCAACCACTAAAAATCTCATAAAATGTACAAGTCTCAACATTCCCAATCCAAAATTTCCCAGTAGCATAGGTAGCTAACAGATGAAACAGGGGAACACAGGCTGATTACTGGGAACATGCTTTTGATAAGCTGAAAGCTCTTTGCTCAGGGCTCTATCGAAGCTCAGGGTTACCACAACCGACAGGCCTCTTAAACTGAATAATACAGAATGCAAAGGCTACATTTGAGCTTAACAGGCTTCAGCCTGATGTAGTAGCCCAAGGGTGGCCAGAACGTAATAGATATCCTCACAGCTACCCATGGATGACATTTGTTTTATTCTTAATTCTGCTAATGTCCCATCTGACTAACAAAACCAGGTTAAAACCATGTTAGACACTACCATCCCTTTTGGCAAATAGCTTTGGAATGGGACCTCTGAATTTTCAGAGTTGGATCTTGTGTGCTGTAGGGGTCCACAGGTGTGAGTACTATTCCACCTTGACTAAAGGTCAGAGAGTTTGAGCTAATTTTTACTCTTTCAAAGTTGTTGACAACAGGTGTGGCTACAAACAAGAGATCCTGACCTAGGGTGTGGTTACTTGGTGTTTTGAACATTATGATGGCCCACAGAGGTAGATCTGTTCCATCCTGACCAAAGGTCAGAGAATTCAAGCCTATTCCTGCTCCTTCATTTTAAATAGGAGGTTTGACATAGGGAGTAGCTGCCTACAGGATACTTGGCCTAGGGTGTATTCACTGCATATCCTGCCCAAAACATCAGAATGCTTAACTCAGGNTTGTTGACAACAGGTGTGGCTACAAACAAGAGATCCTGACCTAGGGTGTGGTTACTTGGTGTTTTGAACATTATGATGGCCCACAGAGGTAGATCTGTTCCATCCTGACCAAAGGTCAGAGAATTCAAGCCTATTCCTGCTCCTTCATTTTAAATAGGAGGTTTGACATAGGGAGTAGCTGCCTACAGGATACTTGGCCTAGGGTGTATTCACTGCATATCCTGCCCAAAACATCAGAATGCTTAACTCAGGAAATAGTGGCTTGATGTCTCAAGTATTGAAGCAAATAACTGTTCTGGTTGTACTTTGTGTCCTGTTAAAACAGTCTTTTGCCTTCTTCTCCTCCCCCTTTTTGTATTGGGGTATATAAAGTATGAAAAATAAATGCAGGTGGATTCAGTATTCAGTATTCACTGAGTTGCCATCCTGGCGCTAACCTGTGTCTCTGTATTTCTTTTGTATCTCTGTCTATTCTGTCTAACATTTCTATCCACATGCCCCTACCCTGGAACGTACAAACCCATTGTGGCTGGACCATGAAAGATGTCACCTCAACATGTGGCTTATGACAGTGTGCTTAATTATCTAAATTTTTTTCTCCTCTTATTTACAGTCAATCCATCCTCAGACAGTCCTGCAGCAATCCTAACTTCATATAGCTCAAAGTCAGCAAGAACAGAAACCTTAAATTCTTCTAACCACTGCAGCCCAAACCAAGTAGCCAGACTAACTAGATATCTAACTCCTAAATGGCTTTAGGGGCTCATCTCTTGAGGAGGTAATGTGAAGCAGGTAGATATTAGCAGATTTAGAGGTCATTGGGATGAGCCTCTCCCTCATAATCAACAGCTTTTTTATTTATTTTTTTGGTTTTCGATACAAGGTTTCTCCATGGACAGCCTTGGCTGTCCAGGAACTTGTCTGTAGACCAGGCTGGCCTTGAACTCACAGAAATTCACCTGCCTCTGCCTCCCGAGTGCTAGGATTAAAGGCATGCACCACCATCACCCAGCTAACCAATAGTTTTTTAAAAAGGACCAGAACTGCAGGACTCTGGTTACTGGCCAAAGAAATGGGCAGATCTCTAGTACTAGGTAAAGAAGTGACATTCTGAAGCGACTGGAAGGTCACTACTAAATTATAATAGTTCATATAATCATGTTATATATATTATATTACTCTCTCTCTCTCTCTCTCTCTCTGTGTAAACCTTGTAAGAGTCCTATCTGGCTATAAGCTTTCTGATAAAGCATACCATTGTCCCATTAGGAGTCTATTAAAAACTCTTCTGGACAGAATTATGCTCTGAAAGAAAAGCTGTCTCTCCTACAGACTTTATTATAAAGCCTGCCTGAAATACAGCTCAGCACAGTGCTCTCTCTGACACTGTCTGTCCTCTACTCTGCATTAAATAAAATCAACTATTTTCTACCAAAAGAACAACAACAACAACAAAATGCAGGGGTCAGAGAGTAGATAGAAAATAGCACAAAAAGAACCAGAGAAACAAGGATCACAACAGAGATGACAAAAGAGCCAGAGGAGGCTGCTTCAGGCTCTGCTCCACCCTGGCCTGGCTGCGAGGCCTTTCCCAAGCCCTGTGCATCTGGTATTTTTTCCTTAGCTTCCCTTTTCTCTAAGGTAACATGACTGTTTGGCTTAGCTTCTGTGCTCTGAGCCAAAGGTGCTATCATGGGAAAAGTCTATGGATCATTCTGGCCTTCAGAGAGAGCATCTTAAGGGGTACGTCACAATGTTCCCAAACACCAATATATCTAACTACCTGTTGTAACCACCCATGAGGGTTTACACCATCACAAGAGGGCTGACTTAGGAAAGCAACTATTTAACTGAATGTAAGGAAGAATACGAATGCTGGCCTCCCAGACATGGCTTCCAAAACCATTCTTGCCCATTTTACAAGCAGCATAGCAGAACACATCCAACTTTAGTAAAACGTTATTCCTTTTCAGGTGGTGTTATGATTTCAGCCACCATATGGCTGACACTTCCAGGTCAGGGCCATGCATGTGCTGCCAAGCCCTCAGGCATGACCCACATGCGACATGGTTGCATCACCTACATTTGACACAGCTGCATGAGCCCTTGTGCGCATGCATGAGCTCCATCATCTGAGTATGATATAACCCTATGCGCATGTGCTAGGCAGCCCTTAAGAGCTGGTTGCACCTTCTTCAGCCCTCTCTCTCTGCACACCGAGCTTCACCAGGCCTGCACACTCCCTCCCCAATAAACTCCTAAGTGGGTTTGTTGGGTGTTCCGTGTTCCCTTCTCACTCGCACCAGGTAATTTCAGGTGGTCTACTAGGTTCTCTTCAGAACCACAGTAAGTGGCCACTCCACAGTCTTCTACCCAGCAGTGTGTCTCCTTTCAGCTTCTCTCCAATACTGTGGGGAAAATCCAATCCCACAGCAAGAAAGTTACAACTAAAAATCAAACATTGTTAAATGATCTGGAAGTTCAATATATACTTTATATTAATGAAAACAATTATGAAATGAATATTTTTGTTCTCTAAGTCAATACATTGTTAAAACTTAGCCCAGATTGACCCTCTGATTTTGTTTATAGGTCACAATGGGCAGAACTCCTTTATGAGTCAGAGCCTTGTGATAGTCTCCTAACTGCAAGACCCAAGTGGACAAAGGAGATTGAACACTATTAGTTTTATGACTTAGGCAAACATGAAACACACAGAAGTAATCAAAATTGAAGTTATGTATTTCTACAAGATGAAATTAACCAACCACAGAGGAGGAAGGGGTTCCGTTACAATGATCTCATTTGCAATGCTATTCTCTTGGGTTCCTTGAAGGCTGGTCTATTCTGATTTGAGGGCTGAGGGAGCTTTTCATGTCCTCAAGTTCACGTTACTGCAACACAAACACCTAAACATAGTCTAACAAACAGGAGACAGCAAGACTCCACACAACTCTACCTTGTTCACTGTTCCCTCCATTAAGCAGGAGTTCATCATTTTGCCGCTTCAATTCTGTTATATACTTAAAGGCTTGGTCCAGGATCATGTTCTTGCTCTGCAAAAGAAAATTAACCATTTAAACATTTCATCAAGAGGTAAAATCTTTGGATTTAAAGGTTTAAAAAAGATTTAAATAAAGAACATTTTGAGAAGTATAGGTATTAGCTCTTTGAAATTCTGGTAGAATTCTGCACTGAAATCATCTGACCCTGAACACTCCTCCATTGCTGGTGGGAATGAAAACTTGTATAATCACTCTGGAAATCAGTATGGTAGTTTCTCAGAAAACTGGAATCAACCTACCTCAGGACCCAGCAATACACTCTTGGACATATACCCAAAAGATGCTCAATTATACTACAAGGACATTTGTTATCTATGTTCATAGCAGCTTTATTTGTCATAGCCAGAACCTAGAAACAATCTAGATGCCTCTCAACCGAAGAATGGATAAGGAAAATGAGGCACTTTACACATTAGAGTACTACTCTGCAATAAAAAACAATGACATCTTGAAATTTGCATGCAAATAGATGAAAATGGGGAAAAAAACATCCTGAGTGAGGTAACACAGACCCAGAAAGATGAACATGGCATGTACTCACTCATAAATGGATACTAGCTATAAAGCAAAGGATATTGAGCCTATCATGATCCTAGAGAAGCTAAGTAACAAGGTGAACCCTAAGAAAAACATACATAGATCCACCTGGAAAGCGGAAATAGTCAAGATCACCCAAAAAAATTGGATGCATGGGGGTGAGAGTAGAAGGGAGGGCAGAGGGGAAGAGGTGGGGAGAAGAGAAGGGGGGAGAAGAACTTGAGGGAATGGAATAGTCGAGATGGAAGAAGGACAAAGATGAGAGCAAGGAAAGAGATATTTTGATTGAGATAGCCAATATGGGGCTAGCAAGAAACCTGGCACTAGAGAAAGACCCTAAGCAATAGAGGAGAGGATGCGTGAACTGGCCTTGCCCTGTAGTCAAATTAATGAATATCTTAAATATTACCACAGATCCTTCATCCAGCAACTGATAGAAACAGAGGCAGAGACCTGCAGCGGAGCATTGGGCTGAGCTCCCAAAGTCCAGTTGAAGAATGGGTGGAGTGAGAATATGAGCAAAGCGGTCAAGACCATAGGTACACCCATTGAAACACTTTACATGAGCCAACTCCAGCCGGACAGGGAAGGAAACAGCATAGATCCAAACTAGTCCCTCTGAATGTGGGTGACAGTTGTATGGCTGGAGCAGACTGTGGGGCCACTGGCAGTGATTTATCCCTACTGCTTGTACTGGCTTTATGGGAACCTATTCTCTTTGGACGGATACCTTGCTCAGCTTAGATATAGTAAGGAGGGCCTTGAACCTTCCCAAAGCAATGTGCCTTACCTTCTCTGAGGAGTAGATGGGGGGTGGAG
>LOJH01018520.1:4473-21710 GCA_001685095.1 Ellobius talpinus
ACAGGGTTTCTCTGTAGCTTTGGAGCCTGTCCTGAAACTAGCTCTTGTAGATCAAGCTGGCCTCAAACTCACAGAGATCTTTCTCATGTATTTTGAAAATGAAGTGGGAAAGCTGCTTAAGTCTCCTGCTTTTTCTGGAAAATGATCCAGGCCACCCAGGGACGATTCTTGCAGGCTTCCACTGCTGCTGTCTTCATCCCTGTGCTGCCCCTTGTCACTAACTCCATCATTCTTTGTCGGTGCTGTGTGTGGCCTAGAACTTCCTGACCTTCCTGACCCCAGATTCACAACCTTGTGCCTCACTCTCCCGAGTGCTAGGATTTAAGATGTGTGCCACTATGCCTGGCACAAACTTTTATATTATTATTATTACATTTATTTGTGCTTGTGTGTACACACGCTCACACTAGAGTACACGCATGCCACAGCATTCATGTGGAGGTCAGAGGATAGCTTTGGGAGTCAGTTCTTTCCTTCCCACCTTAGTTCCCAGGGCTGTCAGGTCTGGTGGCGAGTGTCTTTATCTCTGGTACCCACTGAGCCATCTCACCTGGCCATGTCAACTGTGTTCGCGTACACACAAGCAGCAAGTGATCCCAAAGAGCTACCCATGAGTCAGGTACCCTGTTTGCTCATCAACATGGGAATGACAGGAACCTGCAGGGTGTGTGTCTGGTGGCAGCGATTTGGGGCTCTGACAGCTGAGTTGGGGAGTGGGGCAGGGGCAGGCCATCTTCCCTGGAGGCTGTGGGAGATGCCGAGTGGTTTTTCTGTTTGTAGTATTTCAAGAGGAATTTACTCTGAAATCATAGTCACTGGTCCAGAATTACTCATGTGGTCCCTCTGATGAAAATATTTAAGGTTTCCTGGCAAAAAAAGAAAACAGAATCGCTCTGGGGCTCTAGGAGAGGCAGTTTCTGAAGTGTTTAAATGAGTCACTTGTTGAAGGAGGAAAGAAAGAGAGATTACATGTGGTTCTGTGTCGAAAAGAAAGCTTGAGTAGGGCGGGTGCCTGCTTCAGAGATGTTCTCTGTGGTCCTGGGAGTGAGGAAGCTTGAGTAGGGCGGGTGCCTGCTCCAGAGATGATGCTCTCTGTGGTCCTGGGAGTGAGGAAGCTTGGCCAATTATAGGTTATACCCACAATACTTTTATGTATCATGGAGTATATATGTTATCGTGCATATTACGGGTTACACCCAGGTGTAGAGAAGAAGCACAGACTCTGAGGTCTGGGTTCCCTTAAACTCCTGGCTTTGTGACCCTGGGCAGATCACCTAATCTGTCTGAGCCTATTTTCTCACCCTCTGAAGCAGAGGACCCCAAGTCTTTTAGTCCCCTGAGGTCAGTAGCAGGTTCACTAATTCATGGAGCATGGCCGACCCAGGAAACCCTTCGGATACTGGCTGTGACTGGTGATTCCTTATTAGGCTTGGAGAAGTCTGACCCCCACATGTTCCTTTATTGGAAGCCATGTGCATCCGGTCCAGAGGAAAGTCCATTTCCCCAAATCCTGGAGGTTAGACAAAAGTCAGTATTCCTCAGGAATTTGTGAAGCAGGGTCTCCTCTACCAAAGGAGCCATGTCCCTTATCACTGGCAGAAGGGACAGATGGCTGTCTGTGGTGCCTGTTAGCATACCAAAGTGCTTGCTGGCCTCCAGGCTCCCTCAGAAGCTGTTACACATTTCAGAGTTGATGATGGCCTGCTTGCTCTCCCAGCCCTTCTCGCCTTCCCCACTGCCTTAAACTTCTCTAGCTCATAGACTCCGTTGCTTCTCCTCCTCCTCCTTATAGCCCTGCTATTTCTGCTATGCCCTCTTTCTTGTCTTCTCTTTTGCCCTCACTCTGTCTTCCGCATGCTCTACCCCCTCTCTTCCTCTTCCTCTCTCTCTTCCTCTTTCTCTCTCTCTTCCTCGTTCTCACATGCATTCTGCTCTGCTCCTGCCTCTCTCCTGGTCATGTTCAATCTACTGCTTTCTCTCTCTGCTCTGGACTTTTCCAGATGCCTCTGCCTGGAAAACCATCCCCTTAACCATACTGTTGCCATGCCGTCAGTTTATACAACGAGCTAGTCCTTACGGTGTGTGCCCTTTCAGTCTGTGCAGCTTGCTTACCACAGTGGTACATACATGATTCTTCAGCCTCCCCAGGGTGCTAAGGCTGGAGAATCCTTTGAACCCTGAGTTCATCTTTTACTTAAACATAAGACCTGTCATAGCACAAGGTGATATTTCTTTTTTTATGTAATCTATTTTTATTTTGCGTTCATTGGTGTTTTGCCTGCATATATGTCTGTGTGAGGATATCAGAAGCCCTGGAACTGGAGTTACAGACAGGTGTGAGCTGCCATGTAGGTCCAAGGAATTGAACCTGAGTCCTCTTGAAGAGCAACCAGTGCTCTTAACCACTGAGCCATCTCTTCAGCCCCAAATGATTTTTCTTATTAATGGTTATTTTACTCCTGATTATTTTGGCAAGGAGCCTTCCGAACCTTCCTTGTTTGATGTGACTAATGACAGCTTTGGAGAAGAAGGTCCAGTTACTGTGGCAGAGGGGCACACAGCTCATGAAATACAGGCCTGCGTACCCCACAGCAATGTTCAGCTCTTAACTATGGCCTGGAATGGCCCTAGCTCTTCCAGGACTTCCCATCCTTCAGTTCATGTACTCTGCGTACCAGGCTTGTGGCTAAGACACCCAGAGGCCAATTGTACAGCACAGGAAGCCATCACACAGGAGGTGGAGGAGATGAGGAGAAGCCACTCCCACTCTGCTGCGCCCCTGCCCCTGCCTGGGCAGCTCCTTTGCCTCCCTTCCCCCAGGCCCTTAGGCTTTAGGAGCATGAAGGAGCTGCAGCGGGTTGTCCATCCATAAGGAAAAGCATGCTCTCACCCCAGGGCATGTCAAAGTGGGTTTCTGCTTTGAGTAGAGAGAGGCCTACTGGGGAGGGGTTACTGATCTCAACAATAGTGCTGGGCTTGCTGGCTACTGGAAAGTCATAACTAAACATGGTGTAAAAAATGCAAGGAATGAGGAGCCGCAGAGATAGCGGTGACAGAGATCCTCAGAAAGACAGCATGAGGCTGCTCAGCCCAGACTGGGCCCAGAGCTAGTGGCAATACTGCAACCCAAACACCCTGGGCATGTGCTTTCACTCAAAAGTGGAGAATTCAGCCTGGAAGAGACAAAGGCAGGCCGAAGCCCCATGGTTAAACAGGGTTCCTCTCCTAATGGCGTGTGATGGAGGCCACTACAGGGGTGATATACAGAAGCATGGGCTTGATGACAGGTGTGGCAAAAGTTTGGAGATGTCTAAAACAGCCCAGGAGGAGGAGGGTGGTGCTGATGCCAACCACTTGGCCAGCTCCTACCAGCAAACCTGTCAGGATGTCCCAGAGGAGGGCATTGGGGTCAGGGAGAATGCTGGCTGCTGCCCCCGCCATGGATTCCTACTTCTACCTTAAGGAGTTGCTGGTGATGGCTGGGGTGCCTGGCCAGGGTGCCCCAGCTCTTTCCCAACACACAGCTTCATGCAAGTAGCAGAACTTTTGAGAGTCAATGCTGGCTGTGACTGGGCAGCAGCCTCTCCAATGACCCAGCCTCCCTGAAACATCCATGTTCTGGCCAGCATAGTGGGGTCCAGCTCACACCTCTCTCAGTACCCACCACCACCACCACCACACACCTGCTCCAGACTCTTATATCCCTAATTTGCTTTAGGATGGCATTTACCGAAGGGGTGTATTTTTAGTGTCCTGGTCATATGTTCATTTCCCAGCTAAACTTGGCTCCTCTGGTGTTGTTAACTTTCCATCTCCCTCCTTTACCACTGAGGTTATGGCCACTGAGGCCAGGTATGACAATGGCATCTGTGACACGAATAAACTGACCTCCTCCCTGAGGACCACTGTCCTCAGGTTAGCCTCATTTCCAACTTTCCCATAGCTGTGGTTCCATTTCTGGATGAGTTTGAGAATGGGGAGCAATGAGAGGGAAGGGGGCAGGTACAAGGAGGACTCTGGGGGCTGAGCTCAGCGCAGAGGCTGAGTGGATAGTAAGAGTCATGCAGCTGGACACAGCTGGATACAGGCAGATGCTGTGTCCACCTGAGACACGGGATACCACTGGACAAAAGTCAGATGAAGAGGCTGTCATTTGTCAGCGGTTGAGAGCAAGCTCATCCCAGAAAGAGCTCTACCCAGGAGAGAGGGAGGGGAGGGTTTATAAAGCCAAAACCATAATTACATCACACCAGAGGCAGGCCAGGGGCAGAAGTTTTAATTCAGTTGATTAAAACAACTTGCTTTACGTAATAAAACAATAGACCTCCCAGAACTGCAGGTGCGGCTGCATGAGACTGCTCTCCTCTTCAGGATGTGCCTAACAGGGACAGGGAGCAGTTGCACGGAACACAACATACAGCTGGCTAAAACGAGGTAAAATGGAGTCACTCCGGGCAGTTCATTCCCCACCGGTCTCAGGGAGAATCAAATCATTGACTCATTATACAGGGGTTACATTGGATCCTTCGGTACATTAATTGAACAAATGCTGTCCATTGTAGAGACAAAGTTTAACAGCCAGTTAAATAAGGAGGGACTGACCATTAGACATAGGGCAAGAAAACCTAAGAGGCCCGTGAGTAAGGTGGTCATCCATGATTCCAATCAGGCCAGCTACAGAATCAGGAATTGTTGGCCTCTCCTCAGCAGCTAGTCGAGTTAAGCCTTTTGCAGAGTTGTAAGGCTCTATTTATTTTTAGAAAAATATTTTTATCATCTACAAGGACCAACTGTTATTTGGATGCATAGTCAGGCATAATTCAAGAAATGAGGTGTTTTTTTTTTTAACAGACCTATTATTCCCAGATACAGCAGAACTAGTAACAGTTTTTTTTTTTTNGGGGGGGGGGGCAGTGTGGCTAACCATACTGGAAGCATTATCAAATTTCAGCCATGCATAGACCTGTTGGTGTCCAGGTTTGCAAGGGGAACAGGGCTGAAGAGCCAGGGCACAGGATGACAACTGTAACTTAGCATTAAAGTGAGTACCTGTAGTTCAGCTGATTGGCCCTGTGGCAGAGCCTCTGTCTTTTATGTAAAACTCCCCTGGAAACTCCTCACCAAATCAAGTGTTGACTTTTGAGCCCAGGGATTAGCTGTGCCAAGAGGAGGAGAATTGAAAGACAGGGTAAAGGGCGTGGCCTATTGAGCTGTAGCATTTCCCATAGCAGTTGGGTGGCAGGCTTGGGCACAGGCCATTCCCCCCTCACTCCTCCCATCCCCCACCCCATTCACAGCAACCTCAAGTCCAGGAGATAGTGAGTGAAGACTCATTGTTCTTTGCCTATTTGAGACATTTAGGATGTGGATGCAGATCCTCCACTGGATGGGAGAATTCATCTCCCACACCTCACCCCCACCCTACCCATGTCATAGGAGACGTGGGGAGACATTTCTATTCCATATGAATAAGGAGGAAGCTTTCCTAGCTAGATCTGCACAGCCAGAGACAGCAGACGCTGGCAAGTCTGATTTCCCCATGCCTCCCTGTCCTGAACAGAGGCTAGCATGCAGTTTACTGTGATGGGGCCTGTGTCCCAAGCAAGGAAAATGGTACTTCTTGAGCCTGGGGATGGCCTGTCATGTAAGTGTATTATAAAATTTACCCATTTACATGTATTAAAATTTCCATAACCAGTTTTTAAAATACAGCAGACTTTAAGTACTGCTTTATATTAAACAAACTCTAAACTTGCTTTTGAACTTGTTTTGTGTTACCTGCTTTAGGCTTAACTTTGATACCGTATGCAGAGGATACATAATGGGAGATAGAAGCTGGTGTCTCCTTCCAGCTTTATACCTGTAAATGAATTACATTTGTACTTTGTGTGACCACAAGCATAATCCTAGGCATATTAAGGGCACTTACTCATTTATAGGGTGAGTGATAATAAACTTTTATTTTTTATTTGCTTTAATGGTTTACAGTAAACTAGCAACTGTCATGGGATAGGGTTTTTATACACTAAAGCAATTTATCCCTTTTAAGATTTTGGGTTTTGAAAGTTACAAAGTTTGAACTGACACTCTTTTAGTAGCAAAACAAACTTTAAGCCAAAAATACAGTTCGTGGAAAAACTGGGAATTTTATTTTCATGATCCTTTTATAGTGTACTCTTACAAAATCTAAATCAGATTAACAGATCTTTAGTATTAGGTAGCTCATCTTATCACAAAGAGTATAATTACAGGAGAGAACAGGAAGGTCGGTTTCCATAAGGAGACATTTATAAGAATAAAAAGGTGCACACTTAACTGCAGCTGTGGTCATGACTCAGCGTCTCCAAATGGTTTAAGTTTAACAAAGTTAGCAAAGACACAAATGACCAGGCATTTTCAAGTCAGTTTTTATTACATAAGCAGATCATTATAACTTTGGGAACTTTAACAGATTTTAGTCATTAAGCATTTTAACCTTAAATCTCCTCTCCTATAAACCCTGTACAACATATTCACACCTCTTGTGATTGGCTTTAAGTTTTAATGGTTTTGTCTCTATCTTTATTTATATAATTTATCTTATCTAAAATAATTTAGCATTTTTTATGGTCTCACTGATCTTGAGAGAGAGTTTATATCTTGGTAAGAGATTTCAGCAATATCAATAACCTTGAATGAGAGAGAAAGTTTACATCTCAATAAGAGACTGAGCAATACCAATGATCTTGGATGAGAGAACGTTTTTGTAAACAAGAACCAAGAAGGGGGCTGGGGTTACCCAAAGAGCTAAACATCTGTAATTACATCTTAACCTTTACCTATAAATCCCCTTGATTAAACAATTAAAAATAGATAAATACCACAAGGTATAATAACATTAACAATTACCATTTGCTCTAAGAAATTTTCCCTAAACGGGGGCGGGAGGGGGGAGACTTAGGCAGTATCAGTCTTCGGGGCCTTTACCCAGTATGTATAGCGGCTTTCCGACAGCTGCAGAGGTGAACACGTCCCCTCTGTTCTGAGTTTTCTAGTCTGTATGCCCTACTTTCTGCAAAAGACCTTGAGGCTTTATGCAGTTAGGGCCAAACTGCATGTAAGTAGCTGTGAGTTGTGCCAGGATGCTCAGGTGATGGGCCAGTGACCTTGCCTACCTCCTCCTTCCTGAGGGAATACTTACATTGCATAAGCCCAGCTGTGATTATTTTGAGCAGGCACAGCTGGAGTTATAAAGATGGCAGTTGTGCAGCTTAGAAGTTTCTAGGCAACATCATCTTAATAATAAAAGGCTGAATCCAGATTCTGCAGTAGGGTAATGCAGTAAATTAGTATTACCTGTGTATATTCTGCTAAACCATTGGGCCTTGTAAGTCTCTGGATAAACCTTACAGAAAACATAAGACAGACTTTATGACTTACGCAGCCTGTGGTTGGTTATTTATCACAATCATCATTCAAGTGATGTTTACAGTATTTCACAGAACTTGGCTGACTGTGATGCTGGAGTTATTATGGAGAGATTTTAGACATGGAATCTCTTTTATCCTTTCTATGTATGAGCGTCTCGTTAGCTTGTTTTATTATAGGCATCTTTAATCCATGGGATAAGCAACAGTAGCCTTATAGCTGTTCTCACACACATAATGCTTTTTTTTCTGGACTGTTCTGTTGTTTTCCTTTTCCCTGCCACAGAGTCAGGGGAGCCAGCAGGACAGGGCCTTTGGAGGAAACGGACACAAATATACTTGGTCTGAAGTGGGCAGCCAAATCCTGTCTGTAGAGCCAACTTCTCTGTGAGCTAAGTCAGCATATGACAGTTTTTCAAGATTATCCACACCTGAAAGGCATTTATTTCTCTCTAAGACTGAACCCAGTGTTCTACATATCCATAACCAATTTTATGTGTGTCTGCAGATGGGGCCAGATAACCTGAAAAGTTTAGTAAGTTTTCTCCATCTTAAAAAGATATTGATTTGTAGGATAATATAATGATTCTATAAAACAGGGAAATCTTGGCTCTTTTGTGGGTCAACCCTGTAATATTTATTTTTTTCACCTTGGCCCTTTTAAACTTATAAGTGCCTGTAAGCTAGGGGCCATTAAACAGAAAATCCTAAAAAGCAGACATCTAAGGAACCCAGAAAGTGGTAGAAACAAAAGCAAGAGTATCCAGGCTTGATGGTGCCGAAACAAAGGCAGACAGCAGGCAGAGGGCAAAGGAGAGCCAAGAACAGAAAGAACATCCTATCTCAAAGGATGCCGGGTTGGAGACCCAGGAGAAAGGACCCAGCACAGCCTTTATCTCCAGTCTCCTGCCAAAGCCGTGCAGCCAAGGGACTCTCCCCCACAGGAAAACTGGCCACACACCCCTTGGCCATCTGAGGTGGGGTCCTATACTCACCAGCCATCAAGACTGCCAGGATGTCTGGGGTCTCCCCAGTGGTAAAGAAAGGCAGCTTAGCAACTGCCCTTCCTTCAGTTCCTGTCCTGGTTCCTTTCTGCAGCCACCCTGTGCCCTGCACACCAGGCTCTCCTGCCCTGGTTGGGACCTTGCCATACAGGGCTCAGCCTCAAGACTGTATGACCCACTCCCATATGGCTGGGGAAACCCTTGGGAGAATGGAGCAGGAGTTGACTAGGTTTGGACTCTAGGCATGACTGCAAGGCAGAGTTGGATGGCAGGGATGAGAGGGCTTGAGATCAGAGAGGTGTGGACAATGGAAAGGGGGAGGAGCCAAGTGAGAGGGGAGACTTGGAGTTTACCAGACACACGAATACCATGTCAGAAGAGGTTGGCACCACTCATGGAGCATAGACCACAAGGGCAGAGGAACTCTTCCCAAAAGAGGAGGGGAGACCTGGGTCAGCTTTTAAGCCACAGTGAGGAACTCAGAGAGTGAGCTGGTTCTCTGGTCCCCAGGGAAACCAGGAAAAGGGACTGAGGTGGCTATTCTTGGTTGTAAACTTGACTACATTTGGGATTAACTAAAACTCAAATGGCTGGGCACACCTGTGAGGGACTTTTTTAATTAAATCATTTCAAGTGGGAAGACACACCTTTAATCCAGATCTTCTTGGGTGGGAAGATCCACTTTTAATCTGGACCGCACCTTCTGTTGACAGCCTATATAAGGACATGGTAGAAGGAAGCTTGCTCTCTTTGCCTGCTTGCTCTTGCCTTGCTAGCATTAGAGCCCACTTCTGTGGGATTCTGGCACATACCAAAGACAACTGGGCCATCCAGCCTTGTGGACTGAGCAACTGATAGATTCTTGGACTTTTCATTCATAAGCAACCATTGTGGGATTAGCTGGACTGAAGCCTGTATGTCATTCTAATAAATCCTCTGTGTGCTTGCATGTTTATGCACACATACATGAGAGATATATATGGAATTTATTAGAGAGAGAGAGATTTGTTCTATAAGTTCTGTTCCTCTAGAAAACCCTGACAAAATACAAGGACAAACGGAAAGGCACAGAACAATAATGGAGCGAGAATAAACAAGCTGAACCATGCAGTCACTCACTCAGGCATCCACAGAGATAGAGATAAGACAAAGATTTAAGCAAAAGTTCACAGCCAGGATTTCCTCGGTGTCTTGACTCCCAGAGGAAGGTGCTGAGGAGGGGTCCCTGTCTGTACTCACTCCCATACTAGAGACTAACCCAGACAGAAACGCCAAAACCTGTTTCCTAGGAGGCCCAGAGGGCTTGGTCAGTTTTGGTATTGGGAAACACAGTGATCATTCTGGAATTCTCTGGCCCTGGCGTAAGAGTTACAGGGACCCGGAATGTCTCAGGGTCACCTCCTCTGTAATATTTCACCAAGCCAGAGAGACACAGAGTAAGGCCTAGCCCCTTGAGTGGCAGAAATCTCGCTCGGGCCTCCAAATGTGTCCACACAAGACACAGAGAATCCCACTAAGTCTGTTGAGAGCAGGCTCATTCCGGAAAGACCTCTTGACTCCGAAGAGGAGAAGGGCAGGGTTTATAAAGCTAAAACCACAACTACATCACACAAGAGGCAGGCCAGGAGCAGAAGTTTAAAAAGTTTCAGTTCAGTTGACTAAAACAATTTATTTTATATTGTCAAACAATGGACCTCTTCAAAACTTCAAGTGCAGATGTATGAGAATGCTCTACTCAACAGGATGCGGTCAGTGGGGACTAGGGAGCAATTGGCAAAGCACAAGATGAAATTAGCTAAAACTTGGACAAAATGGAGTCACCCTGGAAGTGTCTAGGTCTCTAGAGGAGACCCAACCCATCAGACAGTCTGACTCCAGGCTTAGTAAGCAGAGGTTGAATTCTTAGGTATGTCTCCGGGGTCACCAGTTCTGACCAGTTCTGACCTGACCTTGTTCTGGGGGAGCTGGGCAGCCATAGCAGTGGGACACTGGCCAGGTGTGTTAGCTTCGTGTTGAGGGGGTGAGGTGGTATTATATGGAGCTGTGATCCAGTTTTCTTGTAGTGGCCTGATGGTACACACCTATAACCCCAGCATTCAGGAGGCCAAAGTAAGGGGATCAGGAGTTCATAGCCAGCCTGGTCTATTCTACAGAGTGAGACCCTATCTTAAAATACAAATTAAATTAAGCAAGGCAGGGGTGGCACACATCTTTAATCCCAGCACTCCAGAGGCAGTGAGTTTGAGGCCAACCTGGTCTACAAAGTGAGTTCTAGGACAGCCAGGACTGTTACACAGAGAAACCCTTTCTCAAAAAAAAAATTAAAAGCAAGCCAGACATGTATCTTGGAGGCACTGTGCCCTATGGAGCCCTTTCCTGCAGGACTCTACTGTCCCCTGGCTGCTGGGATGGCTCAGAAGAGGCTCTGCCTATGGCTACACATGTGCCGCTGCAGCTCCGCAGAACTGGCTCCACACCATGCCCAGGCACCATCTAAATTTAAATCCTCTGCCTCCTGGTTAGGTAACAAGGACCTGGACTCTGTTGCTGCTTCTAAATTCTGACAATTTTCCTAAAGACAGTCACAGAAGGTGGAGCATGTGTCTGTCCTCAGTCACCAATCAGTGGGACCCAATGTTATATTCTAGCACTCTTGAGGAGGAGGCAGGGGGAGGGAAGCTGCTGAGGTGATGGGGGCAGCTTCCCAGGCCAAAACTGGGAGAAAATGCCACTGATCCTCTCACCAGGCAAGGGTCTGTCTCTGTGTCCCCACTTCCTGTATGTTAGGGGGGAGTTTTCGTTCCGTGTCTAGTTCCTTCTGCAGAGTGGATCTACAAGGAGGCCCCTCCCCTTCTCATCCTCTAGGGTGAGGATGGTTTTCAAGTCCCTCCCTAAGAACTGAAGCCACAGGTTTGGCCCTGGGTGTGAGCACCAGGCTCCTTGCTTTGCAATAGCTGCCTTTCCCTTTGGTTTAGCAAGACTCTGCTGCAGATGGTGCTACCCTGGAGGAGCCCACATGGTTGTGTGGGGTGCATGCTGAAGACCTGCTAGGGGGATAGGGTGTTTTGCGAGCTGAGCCTTTCTGTGACAGGGCTTAAACTGCAACTCGTGACCAGGAAGTGGCCAGCCCATCAACAACTAAAAATAAATGACTGGGCCTCTGCCAACGCTAAGGACAAGCAGGAGTGAGTGAAGGGTTGGAGGGAGGAGGTGGGGTGGTACCCAGCTGGCCCTCAAGTGGAACCCAGAAGTCCGGCATCTGGGTAGGTAGGGTGCATCCTAGGCCTCCGGTGATAATGTCATCAACTTGGAGGTAGCACTGGTGTGACATGTGCTCTGCAGGGCTTCATAGCTTTTGTTTGATTTCCGCTCTGCGAGTTGACTGGCAGTCAGGTGGAAGATCCTTTTCCCCACCTGACAAGTCGAGACAGGACCAGCTCTCAGAGTGCGGCTGCATTCTTAGGGCCACATCTGTTGTTCCCATCATGGTAAGAGGACCCTCGCCTCACGTGTGACAGACACTCTGTGGTGCCAAGAGCCCTTAGGACCTGACTGGACATCTGAAAGAGAAGCTAAATGCATGGATTTCACTCAAAGCCTACAAAGAGCTTGATCTCAGGGATTCCTGCCAGAGATGTGATTGATAAGGATTCGTGGGGACCATGGAAAGAGCAGGCTGGCACGAACTGCCCCACTCTGCTCATTATGAACACAGACATGCCTGTAGAAAGTGTGAGAAGCAGCTTGCTAACTCTGGCCTAAGTCCGTCGACTTAGAGGCAGCTGCCCGAACAACTTGAGTGGCTGATGTCCTCGGGACCTTGCAGCTCCCATGTGGGTTCTGGTACCATAGAGGATGGTACAGCAGAAGCCTGGAGAGACCCTCACCCCACTACAATTACCTCATCCCCAACGTAGTCCAGCACCGCCTTGACTGCTCTAGGAAACAGAGCCTGTGGGAGAAGCCAGCTACCCAATGGGCTCAGCATAGCCTGGAAGTCAGTCACCAGCCTCTGGGGGGCCTCCCACACACAGCTACTGCCTCAGTGTCAGTGGGCCCCAGAGCCAGATCCTCCACTTCTAACCACACCACCGTGCTGGGAATGGCAACCAAGGCCTGCTAGTCTCTGCCTTCCAGGCACCCAGCACTAATAGCTGTTTGGTGAACAGTTGTTGGAGCTGAGGGTTCTCCTAGGCTATGGGGAAAGTCAGACTTGGGAGCCAAACACCTGTGAGTATAAACTGGGGTCAGAGATGGCCTGTGTTTAAAGAAAGCTGAACAACTATTTCCTGACTGGAAATTCCATCATATGGTACAAGTTACTCTTTCCACAAAACGGCCTGTTTATTCCTTCAATATCCCTTTTCAGGAAGCACGCTCGGAGACATTAAGAAAATTGTCCCAGGAGGCACAGCCATAGTGTGGCGATGCCAGATTCAAATCTCCACACTGCTTTACCTTGCTGCAATTAATTTTAGGAAGCTGCTTTTGGTGTTGCAGCCACAACTCCCACTAGGGCCTGACTCTGAGAAGCCTGACTTGGGTGCAGTCCCTCAAGCAAGTGGCCTTGGGTTTCTGCTCCACGTGACAGGAGAACTCCAGGAATAGCTCATGACAGGCAGTCTGGTGAGGTGTGGTGCCAGCTCCCCATCTTCTGCCAAGGCTCTGTAGATGTTCCAACTCCCCGAGGTGTTACCTGAACCCAGCTGGGGGGCAGAGACAGAAGCGGGGCCCATCTCTGGAATGAAAAGATAGTCCTCTCCAGATTCTCAGCGCCTCTGCGTCCCGTGGCAGTTACATTGCCTGGGCCCTGGAGGGACCAGTTGTCTATTGACACTCAGATTCTCTGGCATCTGATTCTGCTGATGGGGGATTCAGGGCCTCCGTGCCTTACTGGCTCATCTGGGTGACAGGCCTGATACTTCCTCCTGAGACTCTTTTTACAGCACAACACAAACCCAGCAGGTCAGACATGACTTCTGCCAGGGACCCTGCCTTGCCTCTGCTTTGCTTCTAAAACCCACATCCCAGCCTGGCTGTGGCCTTCAGGGTGAGGCCTGCCACAGTGGTGATCCACAGAGGTGAACCACAGAGGTGATTGAGAGCTCCTTGCTCCCCATCAGAGACACACAGGGCCACTTAGCACACTGTTCTGGCAATTACTTGTCTCTGCAGATTGGGAGAACCTAAGGGTGTTTATTCGGCATAAACTTTCTTTACCAAAAAAGGAGAGGAATCCTTTACTGTGTTTTCACAGGAGGCAGAGAGAGAGATTCTGCAGCCCTGAGTCAAATGGAAATGTAGGACAGTCTAGAGTCTGTGGTGTACTCAGTCGGCACCGATTGATGCTCCCGCCCACCCAGAACCAAGGGTCTTCAGGCCCCTGGAGCCAAGCGAGTCTGTGGAGAGGTGCTGCTTCTGTGTCCTCAATCATTCCTGGGAGCACCAACCCTCCCAGTGAGCAGGAAACCCTGGGTGCCAGTGACAGTCACTGATGCCCATGACATATGGTCCAGGAGGAGGCATGCCAGCTCTACAGAGTACTCTGTGTGTGGCACCCAGTCTGGGAGCTTTGGCCACGCCTGTGACGGGAGAAGGGGACTGAGTGAGAGATGCGGATGGTTCTGGGGGTGAATCGCTGCCTGGTGGAGTTGAGGGCTGAGCTCCCCCTGACACTGCATCATGGAACCACAAGCAGAGCTGGTTCTTTTTTAATGGGAGTTAAGAGCCTCAAGGACTGCCCCCAAAGCCCCAGAGCGATGTTGCCCTCCCAGCCAGAGCATATTTGCACTTTTTCAAACAAATGCCTGACATTGACGTGACCTGCCAGGTTGACTGGTTCTCCCATTGTTTTGCTCTAATATATATCTGATTTTTTTATGAAGGTCTTTTGAAAGAGCAAGAGAGAAAATTGTAGGTGGCTCCCCCATCCTCCTCGCTCCCTGCAACAGAGCTATTAAGATGAGATTGACACTGTGTCTTTCAGCACTAACAGCTCCGCGCCCCAGCACAGAGAAGCCGGGCTGCCAGTTAATTAGAGGTGAGGCAGGCTGCCGCCAGAGGCTGGGCCCACACGCTCCACCTCACGCTGGGCGGGGCTAGCTGTGACTCTGCAGGTTCCTACACATGCATGGGTCTCATCCATTCTCTAATGGGCACCTGTCATGGCTGCACCCGGCCGTAGGCTCCTGTCAGGAGCGAACCCCACCCCTTGCCTGAGAGTAAGTTGAAAGATGTGACGTCAGAGCCCTTCCCATTGAAATAAGTGCCATGAGGAAAAATAGCGTGAGGGACAGCAAGCCTTGGGGGTGCCATTCTTACGTTCTGGTCTTCCTGAGAAAGGTGGTAGTTGAACAAAGACCTGAAGGAGATAATAGGGGCCAACAGCCAGTGCAATGGTCCTGAGGTTGGGGGTGGAGGGTGCCTGGCTCGTGAAAGGAATGATCCAGATATCATAGATGGAGTGAGAAAAGGAGAAAGCGGTAGGAGACAGGATGGGATGATGGGAAGCTGAACCACCCCAGACCCAACAAACCTCATTTTTCTCATCTATAAAATAGTAACAGAAGACCTCAGAGGCCAGTGTCACACAGATTGACTAATACATGCCTGGTACACACGTGTGTGGGTGATGCTCAGCCAGCCCTCTGCTGACACAGCTTGATTCGGTGGCATTGCACTTAGGCTCAGATCCACCCTGGCTCAGTCAGAGAATGCTTTGGGTAGCTGGTGACCCAAGAGTGCTTCAAAGCCAAAACACAAGCTCCTGGAAGAGGGGTCCATCTGACAGTCCTGTTTCTGTGTCTGTGGGTGTCCATGTCACAGATGCTCCCCAACTTACAATGATTCTACCTGGGATGTTTTTCAGCTCTGTGTTGATGCAGCTTGCATCCAGTAGGAACTAGAGTTCCAATTGTGGATTGTGATTTTCATGTCAGATAAATGGCAGGGCTGAGGGAGTGAGCTTCAGCCCCCAGGGAAGCCCCTAGGTTGCTGCTCTGCATGCACAGTGACACTATAAGGAGCAATGGGAATATACCTAGTAATTTCTAATAAATAGGAGAACTCTAGGTAAATAGTGAAGCAATGAGAGATCAGTCAGTAGTTGTAGGTTGCTCTACGCTGACTGACTCGGTCAGTGAAGACCAGGATGGCACTGTGTTACAAGCTCCCCTTGTAACAACAGGTATGTCTTCTTTTTCTTACTTACTTAGTCACTAGCCTGGGCTCAGCTTCGAGCCTTGTCTGGCCCTGGTTTCTCTGTGTCTCACGTTCGGCTTGGACGGGGCTGGTGGTGGCTTGAGTCCTGTTCTTTACAGGACATTGGCAAAAGCCACTGAGGGTGACAGAGTCAAGTGTTGCTTCTTAGAGCTGAAGCTCAGCTGTATTGTTTCTGCTCACATCCCACTGAAAGCAAGTCACGTGGTCACGAGCCATGTTGATGGGGGAGGGGCAGGGAGGACCTGTGTCCCTGAGGAAGTGCCCTGCTACTGACCTTGACCTCTGTCATCATAGGGGTGCTGTATAATTATTTTTTGTTGCTGTAAACTCACCCCTACCCAGTGATGTGTTTCTTCCAGAAAGCCTGCACTCCCTAAAGGTTCCATGACCTCCCCAAACAGCATCGCCAGCTAAGGACCAAGGGTTCAAATATCTGAGCCTGTGGAGGACGTTCTTATTCACACCACCATCCTGGAGACAGTTGCTCTTGTATGTAACTGTGAGTTGAACCAGAAGAAAGTTTGTTTTTCTCACTGGAGAGAATCCAGTAGTGTGACCACTTAGCAAGGCCAGTGGGTCAGAGGCCAGCAAAGCGCAGGGTGCTTTGTTACACACGGTTCCCAAGAGGAGGGACGGATGTGTTACACAGGACCTCTGAGAACAAGTGTGTCAGGAGTCAGGGACAGAGGACATTTGTGCAAGAGGCTCTCTGTGGCCTTCTACCCTTGTGGCCATGCCTTCGCCTACATATATTCCAAAGCAGCTGTTCTGTTATACTTAGAGCTTGTTTAAAAGCCCGGTGACAGCCGCTGTGGTGATGTGACATATGCCTTTAATCCCAGCACTAGAGAGGCAGAGGCAGATGAATCTCTGTGAGTTTGATGCCAGCTTCATCTACATATAGGGTGTTCCAGGCCAGCTGTGACTACATATGAAACCCTATCTCAAAACAAGCAAACAAAAAACCCTACAGCATACACTTGGCATTCTCTGTCCCTCCTGGGCATGGGAGGGAGGCCACCAAGTGGGCTGGTAAGGGAGAAGTGTCTGTCCTACTCTCTGGAGAGCTATGAATGCATTCTGAAACATTTCCTCTATACCCTCTCCCCTCTCAAAGACACGACACTGAGAACGCAGTCTTGATCTGAACCTACCCTGGATGATTTTAATCTGGTTTCTCCTCCTCCTTCTTCTCTTTTTCTATCTGAGGTTGTTCCCTGCTGGTAACTGTAAACCAACTCTTCCCTAAGGCCTGGGGAGGCCTAAAGTGCAGAAAAAATGACACAGGGCAGGCCTGGGGAGGGCAGAAGAGATGGCTCAGTTGGTAAACTTTGCTTGATAAGCCCAAGGACTTGAGTCAAACAACCGTATTAAAAGGCCAGGCATAATGGTGATGCCTGCTCATAAACCTGGCATTGAGGAGGCAGACACAGCAGACCCCTGGGTCTCACTGGCCTGCACTGTCACGTTTTCTATAAATACAGGCAGATTCCCTGCCGTGTGGGAACTCAGGGTCCTAGGTCACTTTGTGTAGAGGTCACAGCCCCACAGAGTGTTCTATGATGGAGGAGGGTCATCTGTCTATGTGTTACTTTCATTGGTTAAT
>LOJH01018521.1:9587-21709 GCA_001685095.1 Ellobius talpinus
CACATGGTGGCTCACAGCCATCTACAATGAGATCTGCTGCCCTCTTCTGGCCTGTAGGCACACATGGAAGGAATGTTGCATACATAATAAATAAATAAATAAATCTTTAAAAAAAAAAAACCTAAGGCTGGCAACATGGCTTAGTGGGTAAAGGAACTTGTGCCAAGCCAGATGGTGTGAGTTGAAGCCTCAGAACGTGTGTGGTAGAGGAAAAAAGCAACTCCTGAAAGTCATCCTATACATACATAGACACAGACACACATACACACAGACACACAGACACACAGACACACAGACACACAGACACACAGACACACAGACACACAGACACACAGACACACAGACACACAGACACACAGACACACATACACACAGACACGCACACAAATATTTTTTAAGTTTTGTTTTAATCTTATTTTATGAGTATTCCTGTTTTGCCTGCGTGTATGTCTGTGCACCACTTGCATGCCTGTTGCCTAAGGAGGGCCAGAAGAAAATCCTGGCAATGATCTGGCTTCCATTCCCAGCCACTACAGGGCTGCTCCGACCTTCTGTAACTCCAGTTCCAGGGGATCTGGCTCCCTCATCTGTCAGTAGGCAGAGTTGGAAGTTTTCTCTATGAAGGGCCAGAAAAGGGGGCTGGAGAGATGGCCTGTTCTGTAGAGAACTTGCCTTGCACGCTTGAGTGCCTGAGTTCAGTCCCCAGAACCCATGTAAATGTGCTGGGCTGGCACTCTTGTTCTCCCAGAATTCCAGAGTCAGAGATAAGAGAACCTCTGAGGCTTGCAGGCAGGCCTGTCAATGTGGCCTAACTGATGAGTTCCAGGCCTAGAAAAGGAGACCTGTAGTACTTCCAAAGATGACACTCAAGGCTGTCCTCCAGCCTCCAATCACTTGCGCTCACACACGAATGCATTAGTTCTTTCTTTCTTTTCTTTTCTTTTTTTTTTGCCTTGGTATTTTGCCATGGGCATCGGGTCCCATGGAATTAGAATTACAGACAGGTGTGAGCTCCCATGTGGCTGCTGGGAATTGAACCCGGGGCCTCTGCTGAGCAATCTCTCCAGTCCCACATTAGCTCTTTAAAGGGGCGAGTTGGCTTGGTGAGGCTGGCTCAGAGGATGAAGGTACTTACTGCCATTTTGACGGCTGGGGTTCAGTCCCTGAGATCCACATGGCGGAAGCAGAGAACCCATTCCCTAGGGTGGCACTCTAACCTCCCAACACACAGACACACATAAGTAGTCTTTTAAGGGCTGGATTATGGCTGCTTTGGGCCTCCTCCGGGCCCGGCTGAACTGCCCCTGCAGCCTGAAAGCCACTTAGCTCATTTGTAGGTAAAATATCAAGGCTGTGCTCCAGTAAAGAATATTCACCGTAAGTGTTGAAACCGGAACTCTCCAACACTTTCACACATCACGAAATGTTCTCTCAGTTTCCCCAACAATTTTTAAATGTAGAAGCCATGTTTAGTTGACAGGCCTTACACAGCAGCTTCCGTGAGAACACAGCCTATGATAAGAAGATTGCGATGCCACTCTGGCGGCAACTCTCGCCCCTCCAATCTTGCTCTCCTCCCCTTCTGCACGGGAAGCCTCCATCCTGAATTAGCATCTACACACGTTGCAGACTACTACATATGTGTGTGTGCAGAAACAACACGTTTCTTGTGTTTTGAAACTTTATAAATAGCACTGCGCTGTACATATGCTCCAGCACCTGGCCCCATTCCCTCGACAGCCTGTTAATACACCGAGTTCAAGTTTACTCATCACGACAGCGTATAGGGCCGTGTGTAAATATGACTTCGCTTTGGTACCAATGGTTTTTCCTGTGAAAACCCCTTCATGGGCAAGTTTTGTTGTTTTCTTTTTTAAATAAAAAAAAGGATTCAGTTTTATTTATGTGTACGCATATCTATTTGAGTGTGTGTGAGTATGTGTGTGTGTGTGTTTGTGTGCGTGCAGGTGCCTGCAGAAGCCAGAGGAGGGCATCAGATGGATTTTCAGGTAATCGTGAGCTGCCTACTGTGGGTGCTAGGAACCGATTTGGGGTTCTCTGGAAAAGCAGCAGCTAGTTTCAGTGACTTGAGAGAAACATAAAGATTAGTCTGGGCCAGTGAGATGGCTCAGCTTGTTGCTAAGCTGGTGGTCAGAATTGGATCCCCAGGAACCCACATGGCACAAGGAGAGAACTGATTCGTGTAGGTTGTCCCCTGATGCCATATGGCACTTGGACACACACATACACACACATCACACACAAAAAAAATAATACCTAATTTTTAAATCTTAGAATATTAAGGCAGCTCTTATTTTTTTAAATAAAAAGAGGGAATGAATGAATGAATGAATGAAAAGCTAGACACCAGAGGGTCTCCACCTCCCCTCGCGCACACACTCTGTCATCCTCCTCTTCCTCTTCCCTTTCCTCACTAGTGCTCTGTTTGGGTTTTTAGTGACCTACCATACAAGCCCCTTTCCTACGCATAGAGAATTTCCCAGGCTCTGACATTGAGGGAAGCAGGCCCTATTCCTGCAGCCATAAGTACAAGCTGCTTACTCATTTTTCCCCGGGGCTGGAGACAGAAGCTATGGTCCCCTGCATCTATGCTAGGTAAGCCCTTCCAGACAAGATCCGTGCCCAGCTCCAGTCATTCCCTTCCCGTTCCTCCTTGGGAACTAAGCGAGAGTCTAGCAATGTTAATGAAATGCTCCTGCTCTAGATTTTGAGTCAGGAAGTTACAAGGCAGACAGAACCACAACAAACAAACAAACAAACAAAAAGACTGTTCTGGTGAGGGAGGGGCAGCCCCCAGGATCTGGTACCAAAGACTCTCAAAGTAACTACAGAGTCACACGTTCCTCGGTGACTTAGCAGTGTCTCTGGTGGCCCAGCTCCATGCTGTGCCATAGGCCAACACCTTGGTCATCTGCAAGCATGACTGGCCTCCGTTCTTCCCTTGGAGGCCTTCCCTTTCTGGCTCCAGAATCCCCTTTACAATTGCTTTTGTCAGTGGGAATTTAGTGAACATTACACAAACATTACATAAAAAGGTGCTTGTGTAATTGGGTTTGCGCTTACCCACGGCCACGAGAGCCTGTCTAGGCTAGCCTGCTACGCGATAAGAGGATGTGGAACTGGGCCAAGCCCCTTTAAGCGAGCCCAGCTGAGGCCACGCTGGGTCAGCCAACAGACAGTTGAGCCTCAGACGTATGAATGAGCTCAACCAAAGTCAACAGAGCTTCCTGGCCAACCGACAATCCACCCCAGACACTCTAGTGAGTCCAGCTGAGCTCAGCCCAGCTCAGCCAGCCTCAAGCTAAGCTGAGCTCCACAGATGTGTGAACTAAAGACACCACCATTTTGATAGACTGCTGAGGCTTGCAGTTGACCGTGTGACATGTGCTGGACCCCTTTTTTAAAGATGTTTTATTTTATTGCTTTTTAGCATCTTATCTTTCCCCTTTTTGTTGAAAATAGATTGTTTTCTCATATAATATATCCTGATTATGGTTTCCCCTTCTTTACGCCTCCCAGTTCCTCCCCACCCTACTGCCCATCTGGATCCAATCCCTTTCTGTCTCTCTTCAGAAAACAAACAGGCTTCTAAGGGATAATCATAAAATATAATATGATAAAACCAAACACTAAGCTATGAAGGCGTAAGTCATAAACAATCCCACACCAGTTGGGATTTAAAGGGGTANCAGCCTGGTCTACAGAGCTAGTTCCAGGACAGCTAGGGCTGTGACACAGAGAAAACCTGTCTGGGGAGGGGGGGAAGCGAAAACGAAAACTATTGTAATTAGACCAAAAACCAGAAGGAAGAGTCCAAGAGAAGGCAGAAAGCAGACCCACATGTTTCCCATGCTCAGGAAGTCCATAAAACACTAAACTGAAAGGCACAATGTACACACGGAGGACCTGGTGGAGACCCTCTCTGTGAGTTCGCAGGAGTTTTGATCATGTTGATTTAGAGGGCCTTGTTTTCTTAGTGTCCTCCATCCTCTCTGGCTCTTTCCATCCCCTCTTCCACAAGGCTCCCTGAACTCTGAGGGGAAGGACTGGACTGAGACATCATCCCATTTAGGGCTCAGTGTTCCCAGATCTCTCATCCTCTGCATAATGTCTGGCTTTGGGGTCTCTATTTGTTCCTGTCTACTGTAGGAGGAAGCTTCTCTGATGATGAAGGCACCGATATACAAGTACAGCAAAACGAGTCATTTTAGTGTTTTTTTTTCTTTTTACACCAGTATTAGTTGTTTTTTTTAAAAAAAATATTTATTTATGTATGTATACAATATTCTGTCTGCGTGTATGCCTTCAGGCCAGAAGAGGGCACCAGACCTCATTNGGACTTTTGGAAGAGCAAGCAATGCTCTTAACCACTGAGCCATCTCTCCAGCCCGTATTAGTTGGTTTTACCCTAGGTCCCTGGACTCTCTGGTCTCAGGTTTTGGTCACCCAAAGCAGTGTTGGGTGTGGGTTCCGTGAAGTGGGCCTTAAGTCAAGTCAGATATTGATTGGGTGGTTACTCCCGCAAGCTTTGGGCCTCCATTGCACTAGCCTATCCCACAGGCAGGACACCGTTGCCAATCCAAGGTTTGTGGCTGGATTGGTGTTTTTTTCTGCTTTGGTAGTATGCAGAGTGCCTTCCTGCACCAGAGACACTAGAACGCAGAGAAGACTCCATGTGGGCACCAGCTTGACTTACTTTTCTCCAATGAGCTGTACAGGTGTCTTCACCAATGAGGGCTCACCATCAGTTTGTGGAGAGCAGCCTGTCATCTTGCAACAGCCTGGGTTGTTTGGGGGTTACCCTGGGACCACTTTGACCAGCAATTCAATTAGATATTACCTAATCCTGGGACTGGAGATTTTGTTTGGTGACAAGAGATGGCTGGTTGGGACTCTGTCTTCCACATAGGTTATCAATTTCAGTTAGATTACCTTCATGCGTGTCTCTATTTTAGGGAGCTTCTACTGTATGGGGTTTCCGTACTAGCCCTCAGTTGGTCTTTAACTTTACCTGTCTCTCCCTGTATTCTCTCTCTTGTCCCCACTTGGTCCTCCTGTCCTAGCTCCCCCATCCATCCATAACTATCTAGTCTACTTCCCTTTCCTAATCAGCTCCATTTGCCTCCCCAACCCCGGCCTTTACTTTGTATCCGCCCTCTGTGTTTCTATGAATTGTAGCTTGGTAATCATGGACTTTGTAGCTAATATCCACATATAAGTAAATACATACCATATTTCTCTTTGGGGTTCTGGGATACCTCACTCATGATTTTTTTTCCCTAGTTTCATGCTTTCACCTGTGAATTTCATTTTTTAACAGCTGAGTAATACTCCATTGTGTAAATGTATCACATTTTCTTTATCCATTCTTCTACTGGGGGATATCTAGGTTGTTTCCAATTTCTGGCTTTTATAAATAGAGCAGCAATAAACATGATTGAATAAATATCTCTGTGGTAGGATGAAGGCCTTTGGGCATATGTCCAAGAGTGCTATAGCTGAATCTTGAGATAGGTCAGTTCCCATCTTTCTGAGAAACCACCACACCGATTTCGGTAGTAATGGTTTGCATCCCAACCAACAATGAATGAGTTCCCCTTACTCCACATCCTCACCAGCCTGAGCTGTCACTTGTGTTATTGATCTTAGCCATTCTGACTTGCATAAGATAAAATCTCAAAGCAGTTTTGATTTACATTCCCTAATGACTAAGGTTGTTGAACAGTTCTTTAAGTGTTTCTCAGCCAACCATTTGAGTTTCCCCTTTTGAGAGTTCTCTGTTTAGATCTGTACCCCTTCTTTTGATTGAGTTGCTTTTTGATATCTAGAGGTTTTTGTGCTTTATTAGCCCTCTATCAGATGTGTGGTTGGTAAAAATTCTTTTCCCATTCTGTAGGCTGCCACTTTGCCCAAATGATGGTGTCCTTCGCCTTGCAGAAGCTTCTCAGTTTCATGATGTCCCACTTATTAATTTTTGTCTTAGTGCCTGCACTAAGGATGTTCTGTTCAGAAAGTCTTTCCCTGTGCTACTGAGTCCAAGGCTAATTCCTTACTTTCTCTTCTGTAAGGCTCAGTGTAGCTGGTTTTATGTTGAGGTCTTTAATCCAATTGGAGTTTTATGCAGAGTGGTAACTGTGGATCTGTTGGGATTACTTTACATGTACCCATCCACTTTGACCAGCACCATTCACTGGAGATGCTGTCTATCTTAGGGCTTCTATTGCTGCAACGAAACACCATAACCAAAAAACAAGTTGGGGAGGACGGGGTTTATTTGGCTTACATTTTCACATTGCTATTCATTGTAACTGGAGGTTTCTTTCCTGCCCGCCGGTTCCCAAATAAAGACTCAGAGGCTTATATTAATTATAAATGTTTAGCAGTCGTTTTCCTATGGGTCCTGCATATCCAGTATACAGCATAAGGTCAGGCAGTCCAGGCAAGAGCAGTTTCTTGCCCAAATGGCTATCCTTGCCACATTGGAAGCAAACTCCATGAGGAGCTTCTTCGATGCCCACCATCCTCTTGAAGTAATTGGTGCTACCAGGAGCAGATGCGTCTCACTGTCAAGAAAAGTCTAAGTTCCTAAAACATTGTTTTAAATATTTATTATTTATTTATTTATTTATTTATTGGTGTCTTGACTGCATGTATGTCTTGTGAGGGTGTCGGATCCCTTAGAAATGAACTTATAGACCATTGTGAGCTGTCTTATGGGTGCTAAGAATTGAACCCAGGTCCTCTGGAAGAACAGCCAATGCTCTTATCCACTGAACCGTCTGTCCAGTCTCCTTAAAACATTTTAAATACCATATTCTTTGAAGTGCTTGAAGACTACCTATCTATTTGAAATATTTCTATGAATATCTAGAAAATCTACCGAACATGACTATAAGTTTGACTAGTATAGATGACTATTAGTATTTCTTAACTATACATTACATTTTAAATGATCTGCATAAACATAATACATTAAACAAGAGTAGAAATATACATATAGCATAAAAATGACCTTAAATTTGTATCTGTATACTCAAATCCTTTAAACAAGAATAGAAACATATATACAGTGTAACACAATTAACTTTAAATTTGTAACATTATACCAAAGTCCATGTCAATGCAAAATGTCTGAGATTAATAGTTGTCTTTTTATTCTATATTCCCCCTAAATATAACAAACATCCATAACCTACCAACTAACCAAAGACCATTCATACCCCCCAAAACTTGTGGGAATGTGGACATAGTTTTCTCTCAACTACTTCCTCCTTTCTGTGGGAAAAGTGTCTTTAGGGTCCCTGATAAAATTTTGAGATAATGGCCAAGTCCTGGGAGGACCAGTGGTAACCTTTGTTGATAAATATCACCTGTCAAACTTTAGGAAATCTCCCTTGATCAAACCTGGTCCATCTTAACCTGGAACAAATCCATAGCCTCTTGTTCTCTTGTTTCCTGAGGAAACAAAAGCAAAAACACTTCTTAAAAGCAGGGCAGTTTTTAAGTTCCATTTTACAAATATATTTTGAACTATGTTTTAAAACATAAAGTTCATAGCAGACAGAGGGGCATCCCCCATCAGTTCATCACCGAAGGAAGTCAGGACAGGAGCTCAAACAGACAGGATCCTGGAGGCAGGAGCTGATGCAGAGGCCATGGAGGGTGCTGCTTACTGGCTTGCTCCTCATGGTTTGTTCAGCCTGCTTTCTTATAGAACCCAGGACCACCAGCCCAGGGATGGCACCACCCACAATGGACTGAACCCTCCCCCGTCGATCACTAATTGAGAAAATGCCTTAGAGCTGGATCTCATGAAGGCATTTCCTCAACTGAGGCTCCTTCCTCTGATGACCCTAGCTTGTGTCAAGTTGACATAAAACCAACCAGTACACTGTCATGTTTCCTGTGTGATTCTGGATTCTTTATGAAGAATTGGGTGTCCATAAGGGTGTGGATTTATCTCTTGGTTTTCAATTTGATTTTGTTGGTCAACATGTCTGTTTTTGTGCCAATACCATGTGGTTTTATTACTATAGGTCTGTGGTACAACTTTAAATTGAGCATGGTGATACCTCCTGCAGTTCTTTTATTATTCAGTATTGTTTTAGCTATCCTGAGGTTTTTTGTGTGTGTGTGTGTTTCTTTATGAAACTGAAAACTGTCCTTTCAAGGTCTGTGAAGAATTGTGTTGGAATTTGACAGGGCTTGAATTGAGTCTATAGATTGCTTTTGGTAGGAAGGCCATTTTTCCTATATTAATCCTTCCAATCCATGAGTGTAGGAGATCTTTCCAAAGCCACACATCCTATTCCCTGTCAAGTATTGCCACTCCCTAATGATCAAGAATTCAAATATATGAGCTGAAGTGGGCCATTCCTTTTCAAACCCAACAGAAATCAATGAGGAATGTTATTGATTCTTGTTATTCTGTTGTTGTGGTACCGTGTATGTGCATGTATATGTGCCTGTGTGTGTACATGTACGTGTGTGTGCATGCATGTGTGTGCACGTGCGTGTGTATGCACATGTGCACATGTGTGTGCATCTGCGCGCTTGTGTGTATATGCATACATGTGTACCTGTGTGTGTGCACGCACACATGTGTGCATGCATGTGCATGCATGTGCGTACCCTCATGCACTTCCTTTCTTTTGATTTACTGATCTGGGGTCATTTATTCCCTGTGTCTTCATGGCTGTAGTTAACCTCTTTAGGTTGGAACTTTCCTTCTAGTTCCTTCTATAGAACTTGATTTGTAGATAGATATTGCTTAAATCTGGTTTTATCATGGAATGTCTTATGTTCTCCGTCTATTGTGGTTGAAAGTTTCACTGGGCAAAGTAGTCTGGGCTGGCATCTGTGATCTCTTAGAGTCTGCAGCACATTTGTCTAGACCCTTCTGGCTTTTAGAGTCTCTGTTTTAAAGTCTCCATTAAGAAGTTGGGCATAGAGCCTGGTGTGGTGGTGCACACCTTTAATCCTAGAACTCAGGAGGCAGAGGCAGGCCGATCTCTGTGAGTTTGAGGACAAGGCTGGTGTAATTCTATAGGTCTGCCTTTTTATATGTTATTGGATTTTTCCCCCTTGCAGCTCTTCATGTTCTTTCTTTGTTCTGTGCACTGAGTGTTTTGATTATTATGTGCTGAGGGAACTTTCTTTTCTGGTCCAGTCTATTGATGATCTGTGCCTTTGACCTGGGTTTCTTCTCCTCCTCTATTGCTATTATTCTTAGATTTGTTCCTTTCATAGTGTCCCAGATTTTCTGGATGTTTTGTGCCTGGATTTTTTTTTTTTAGTTTTAACATTTTTTGACTGAGGTATCTATTTTATTTTTAATTATGTAAAAATGTATATGTGCACTGTGCAAGTACCCTCAGAGTCCAGAAGGAGCGTCGGATCTCCTAGAGCTAGAGTTACAAGAGGTTGTGAACTGCCTTCATGAGTCCTGAGAACTTAACTGAGGTCCTCGGCAAGAGCTGTATGTAAGCCCTCTTAACCTCAGCGCCATCTCTCCGTTACCAGATACGGTAGACTTTAGAATGCTCGTAGGCAGAGTGCTAGAGGCAGATTTATCCTTTCGGTTAGGAGTGTGGTTTCGAAATAGCATGATTTGAACGTGGTAGGAAACACCATTTAATCCTTTCCTGTGAGAATTTAAAACGGACTAGGGCTCTGCTCTGCGACACCCTCAGGGGTCTCCATCCCTTCACTGTTGCTCTGTCAGGTTCAGTGAGTGGTCTTCAATGGCTCACTCGGTCCTGGTGGCTCCCAAGCACATGCTCATTTGCGCCATCTGGAGGAGGAGGAGGAACTGGCCGGTTACCTTAGTTTCTCCCCCTTTGTCCTTTCTTACAAACTGATAGCCTACAGCCAGGCGCAGTGGCTCCTGCCTGCAACTCCAGTAGGAGGTGGAAGCAGAGGGATCAGGAGTTCAAAGTCATAATTAGATTCATGGTAAGCCCAGGCTACCCGAGGTATCAAGCACCAAGCAAGATGCCTGAAGGTCTGAGTTCGATTCCTGGGATCCCCATAAAGGTGGCAGGAGAGAGCCTATTCCCCAGGATGTCCCTCTTTACCTCCTCCAGTGCACCTTGGCATGCTCACCCCACACACTAGCACTCACATGCACACAAAATGAACAGAATAGCATTGTTCAAACTTTGGTAGCATAGCCAGCAGTTGTGTGGGAGACTTGGAAATATAAACCCAATTCTGGCCAACTGTGTAGCTCTGTAAAGACCATGTCTGTGGAAGGGGCAGTCACCACAGTAGTGAAGGGCCTGCCTTCCATCACAGACCTCCACGTTTAAGGAAAATGAGTCATAAAGGGAACAAAATCCATACTCTTTGTCAAGAGGGCTCCTCGCTGGTGGAACAACGCAGCTGGGTTCTTAGTGCTGGCTCAAGAGTATTTATCTGTGGCAGGTATGGCGATTCCACAGCTCAGCTGCTGGAGTTCTGGGATTGTGTAACTTCCTGTGGAAAAAGTGAACAGGAAGGAGAGCTTCAGAGCCCTCCTGATTGGGATGCCAACGAGGGGCAAGTTGACAGCCAGGGACCACAGAAAGGGGGCTAACCTGGGACCCTGACACCGCTGGAGATCTGGAAAACCTGGAGGGAATGAGCCAAGTGGAGAAAAGATATTTGAGAAAGAAAAGCTTACACACAAGGGGAGGAATGTGGAGCCACCCCTGGGGTGATGATTGGGGGCTGACCTTGAGAAGCCTGTGTGCAGCAGCTTTATTTGTCATTTATTGTCTGTGTTTGCTCATTCCCTGTGGGGAGTGGTTCCCCTGCTTGTCAGCTGGTTCACCGCCAAAGGCCCTCAGGCAAGTTTTCTTGTGTGCTGGAGAGGATCGCCATTCTTCCACTGCAGGCTTAAAGGACTTTTGTTTTGGAAAATCTGGACTCTCGAAGGGAGAGATTTAGATCTGTAGGTGAGCAGGAGTGTTGCCTGGAAGAGCGAAAGGACAGAGAAGTTGTCTGGCTTCCCTGCAGTAATTGGGATATCTCTCCTGCTGGGAAAATGGAGATGTGGCATGTTGTATTCCCCGAAGAGTGTGTCCTTCCCCCACATGCTGAGTTGGATGCTGGCTGCACGGCTGGGAAGTAAGCTCAAGGCCTCAGCCTTCAGTGGGTCTCTAAGAAGTGGGACCGCTGTGCTGGAGAGATGGCTTGATGTCAGAGTACTTGCTGCTCACAACTGTCTGTAACTCTAGTTCCTCCGGCCCCAACTGATGCTCTCTTCTGGCTTCCATGAGCATGCATGCACATGGTACACATACATGCATGCAGGCAGACACTCATACACAGAAAATGAAAGAAAAAAGACATGGCTGCTTCTCTGCTGGCACCAGTAGTTACTCTCGTGGAAAGCCTGCTGCCGTGGCACGAGGAGACTCGGGCAGCCCTTAATCCAGAAATTGGATCTTAATCCAGAGCTGAGGTCTCTGGCCAGTACCCAGCCAAGAACTACCAGTTGCCAGGTGAGTGAGAGCCAGGTGAGTGAGACGCCTCTCTTCCAAGGACAGCCTTCAACTGGCAGCTGCCCCAGGCCTTTATTTGACCTCAGGAGGGTCCCTGAGGCATAGCAGCTAAGGCACTTTGGCTTCCTGCCTCAGAATCCCAAGATATCTAAGAGTGGGACCATCCAGATGTTCATCAGCTGGATAAAGAAGATGTGGTATGTACAGACTGTGGAACTCATTCTGCTGTGAAGTAATATGAGATCATGACATCTTATATTATCTTATATAGGGAAATGGATGAAACTGGAAATTATTATATGAAGTGAAATAAACCAGGCTCAAAGAGACAAATCGGGCATGTTTTCTCTCATACGTGGAGCCTAGATTTTAATTCTGTCTGTGTATGAGAGACAGAGAAACAGAGAGAAGCAGATCACGAAACTAGGAAGTAGACACTGAGGGTCCAAGGCATCTTATAAAAGAAAGCATTTAATTAGAGACTTACAGTGTCAGAGGGTGAATCCATGTAGTGAACGGGGGAGAGTGCAGGCCTGCTTTTCGTCCCGCTCAGCTCCCGCACAGCACGGCTAGCTTATACCCCGAAATAACAACACACAAATTGTATTCATTTAA